>CM056502.1:10013273-10163127 GCA_029783415.1 Anisodus acutangulus
CCCTAAAGCAAAATGTCTTTTGCCTTTTTTACCAATTAAAAAATTTACTTCATACTAGAAAATTGTAATTTAATTATTTCTCTAATATTTAGGTGGACATTTAATTATTTTCCTAATATTTAGGACTTCAAAATCAACTAGATCTTATGTTTTTTTTATTTCCCTAGATCTTATGTATTAAATCCTTCACTATTTAAACTATATTAAAGTCTTTCCTTTACCGCAAGTGAAAAAATGATCACTTTACATTCCTTTTAATTAGCAAAATCTTACAAGAATCCTTTTTTCTAAAAAAAAATTAGTCACTTTTCGTTCCATTTAGCCGTAGGACCTTTTTCTTTTTCCTCTCATATTTTGATCAATTGAATATTTTAATTGATGCAAGCAAGATACTTGTGGGTAACATTCATTTGAATGCGTCTATATTGACACAATTAAATTGAAAATAAGTTTTATATTTTCATCAGATATCATGATCAGTGTTTTCAGAGGCGTTTTCGGGGCGAGTCCCTGGACTCGCCCCGGGGCGGGGCGTACCAAAAACGCTCCGGAACGCAAATGAAAGGCCTATCTATAGGGCGTAAGTTCCGATCGCGATAGCGTAAGCCCCGACGTAAAAGCGTAAGCCTCGGGCGTAAAAGCGTATGCCCTGGGCGTAAAAGCGTATGCCCTGGGCGTTATAAATTTTTTTCATTTTTTGCCGTTGCTATTACACTTTTCATCTTCCTCCTTTGAAATATATAAATAAAAATCAGTGCAAATATTAGTTGAAGGTGGAAAGAACTAATAGATGTGGAAATTAATAGATTTTATTTTAAAAATTATCTAGGCTATTACAGGGTATCATTCTGTGCTATTACTTTTCTCATATAATAATTATAATAATTTCTCTATATTATTGGTGATTTCTTTGAATTTATTTACAGAATTTTAATGAAAATTTTACTTTAATATTTTTTTTAGTATTAAAATTATAAAATTGAAGATACATGAGACTTACGCCTCGCCCCGTGATGCGTAAAACAACTCGCCTCGGGCCCCAGCCTCTTAAAACACTGATCATGATAGCTATTTATAATAAATCAGATCAGATTAAAAGTCATATTATCAAGACCCAGAGAATTCATGGTTAAAAGATCTCCCAAATAGGGTGAATTGTAGTAAGCAACTGCTTATATTTTTCATCATTTGATGTGCATAAAGTTGAAATATCCACCGTGATAGCAGGAATTCTTCTCATACAGTCTAAAGGTCTCCTCACAAAAGTCAATTACTGGAGAGAAATCAACAAAAATGGATCTGCATATATAAATCCTTAGGATTTTCGTTGGCAGAGTAAGCCGACTAATGGATTTAGATCTTTTGTTTAAAAAATAGAATTATTAAGCAAGAGAATATATGTGAAGGGACAAAGGGTAATTAGTAAAATTGTAATATTTTTATATTCATAGGAAATATTAAAAGAATGGTTACAAAAAAATCAAAATACGGGGACTGAGCGTGATATTGTAAACCACAAGGGAGGTTAGTGTTACGAAGCGAAACATGAGGGGAGGTCTCTAAACTTATCCCTTTCTTTTAGATGGTTGCTATGGCATGTTCCAAACCACAAGTTTAAAGAGACTTTCTTTCTTTCTTGTAACCATTTCATAGATTGAAATAGAGGGATTATTAATAGTTCTTTCTTAATTGATATACACATTTTCACACACAGCCTCTTGAAAAATATTCAGGTCCTCTTAAATTGGTGTAATGATGCTAAAGTTAAACAAATATAAGTAGGTTACCCAATTGGGTGAAAGAGAGCTCAGTAAAGAGTATACATGGAACAGAGCCTAGGACAAGGTTACATATGCAGAGTCCAGAGACTAAGATCAGTAATTTCGAATAGGCGCTCCTAGTTGTATAATTTTTCCTTGAAAGTGGTGTATCTGTAGTGAGCAATGTCTAAAAGTTTCTTACTAACCCCAAAAACAGAAGAAAATTCAATGTACTAAGTTGTATCACAGCTAACCTTTTAATAGTTTTGAGGGAATCTTCCAACTGAATGAGGCAAAGAATCCATCGATATCCACGCTCGGAAACTCAGACCGGACATATTGTTCGACCGAAAGCCTACTTGCGAAAACGCTTCGCTTTCCACGAAGACGTTTTGGAGGATACAGATATCTATCAAGAAAGTAGCCAGCAGATGCAATTCTTTTCCCCACCTTCCAGGCCCATGTATCACCTGGGCTAGGCCAATCTGCAGGAGCATATGGTAAACCTTCGCCTGAATCATTGGCAGAAACAGGATAAAGGTGAAGTCCATTTTTATTGGCACTAGGTGTATCTCCATTACATGCAGCAGGACTGTCAATCTCCAGAGGATCCTCGTTGGATGACATGTTTCTAGATGTTTTAACTGTGTAGATAGCCAAAAAAAAGAATATATATCAACTTAAAATCCAAGAAAGGAGAGGTTTGTTAAATTACTATCTTACAGAAATGCATATTACTGGTGTTGGAGATGATACCATCTCAGGATTGAAGGCAACAATGGAAGAAGAGATACACAATCAAAGGCGATATAAATGGGAAATGAATCTGGTTAATACGACATTTTTATTCCCAAATCACAAAGACATCTACACCCTTCAATTAACAAATCAAGTTTTGATCCCTCTACACGTAGCACCTAAAGCTAACGGCTGAAGTTTTGTTTCTTTATATGTGTGGCACATGCAATTGTAAATACATTTAGTTTGTATTTCTTTATTCTTATTTTCTGCTTTAGTTAGTTATAGAGTAGGCAAATTTGGAAAATAACATAATACATCACTATCACTACTTTACATGTATGTCAAGTACTGACAGAAACTTTTCAGACCAATCGATTTTGCGATGAACCGCCGGCTATCCAAGCCTTGTACAAAGAAATCTTAGAGTTGAAAAAAACACTCGCCACCTTTCATGCTTTGGAAGACTTATATTCTTTCAAGAGGATGAAGAAGAGTATTGGGACCTATTAGGAAATAAAGTTGTATCGAGATTCTACTTATCCAATATATCCAACAATTGACGGCCTTCAAAAATATTTACCACAAACAGTACATTGTGGAGGGCAATATTGCTGTCGAAACAACGCAAGTGATATGCTGATGATAGTCAAAATATTCAAAATATGTGTGAAAGTTGGGACTAGAATATGATTATCTCGGTCCAGATTTAAGTCTCGACGAGGATGAGGACAAATGCAAATACAAGTCTCGATGAGGATGAGGACGAAAAAGAAGGTGAAGATGAAGGTGATGTGGTACCAAACAGTGAGGAAGGTTAAGTCTTCATAAAGTTTATCCTTAGCTTTAACTACAACAACAACATATCCACGGTAATCCCACAAGTGGGGTTTGGAGAGGATAGGATGTATGCAGACCTTACCCCACCTTTGTAGGTAGTGGCGTAAATTTTTTTGTAAGCAGTGTCGACATTCAAAGAAGTGAATTACTGAAAAAATCACTGTAACATCATAATTTAGAAAAACACAATTCAAGTATAATATTACAACTCTCTTTGACGAATTCTCATTTTCTGAAACATTTTCATAATAGACTCATTAAAAATTAATATTACAAAATACTTCATTTTCTATATAAGACACCAAACAACCACTCAAAAACTCATCATCCATTCGATTTCGTAAGTCGGTCTTAATCAACTTCATCGCCGAGAAAGCTCTCACAACAATTACATACTCATTATTAGTAAAGACTAAACATTAAATAGTAAAACAAATGTTGCAGGTGCTGGTCCATTTGGTTTTGGTACTCCATTTTAGGGCAGAGTCTAGGGATCAAAATCTGGTGGCTACAATAACTTTTCATCAAAAATGAATGACTTCCGGATTCAGAACCCTCGACCTAAATGGTAAGATGAATTGGCATAACCAGCGCGCCGATTGAGCTACTAATGTTAAGCAATGTCACTGATGTTATTTATCCAATTTCGATATGCAGATTACTTATATACAAAAGTAAAAAAAAATATCTCGGCAAGCGGTGTCGGATGACACCCCTTGCCTCAACGTGTATCCGCCCCTGTTTGTAGGGTAGAGAGGTCGTTTTCAATAGACCCTCGGAACAATGACGCTATCCATAGCTTTAACTATTTGCACAGTATTTACCTATGCAAGTTTTATTTTTCCTAAGCAATATCCCTAATCTTAGTTCATGATGTTTTTAGTTATATCAATATAAGTTTCTCTGCTAACGTCAAATCTAATTTGATTTTGGATTTTTAGATTGTTAGTTCTGTTTTCTAGATCTATCTAAACTTTAACCGACACATGAACAACATTTCTCCAACAAAATCGGCTAAAAATAGTTCGCAACTTCAACAATATTTCAACAGAAGTAAAAGCATGCTCACTACTTACTTTATTTAATTAGTCCTATGGACTTGTCAACAGTGTTCATCCAAATTCTAGAGACAAAAGAGTACAAATGATCACAGCAGCACAAGTCAATACTATGAAAAGCAACAACAACAACATACCCAGTCCCAGTGTAATCCCACAAGTGGGGTCTGGGTAGGGTAGAGTCCGGGGAGCGTAGAGTGTACGCAGACCTTACTTCTACCTTGGGAGTTAGAGAGGTTGTTTCCGACAGACCCTCGGCACAACAACAACATACCCAGTATAATCCCATCAGATGGGGTCTGGGAGGGTAGAGTGTACGATAGACCCACGGCTCAATGAAAAACAATCACATTTAAGAATTTCAGAAATCATGTTCTACTATGGATAAAACAATGAGAGACAGATTGTATCTATGATGTATACACATATAAAACACACCATTAAAAGATCAACAAAAAAAAAGAACACCAACAATGGGCACTGATATATCAAATGGTATGTGAACACAAAAAATCAAAGAAAAAGGAAAAACAACAATGTACAAACTGTATAATTCTGGAAAAAATAAAAAATAAAGAACTCCAACAATGGGAAGTGGCATAACAAACACCAACAACAACAACAACATACCCGGTGTAACCCACACAAGTGAGGTGTGGAGAGGGTAGTATATACGAATAACTTACCTTTACATAGACCCCGACTCAAAAGAAACATAGTCAATGCAGTAATTTACAGGAAAATAAGACAGTAAGATATCATAAACGAAAAAAAAATTCAACCATGGGCAACTGGTAACACACAGACAAGGGTACCATTTGATCAAGAAAATAAAAGTTGTATGAAATTTCAAGAAATGAAGCCGTACGTTTTCCGGCGGCTGCTTCGGCGCTGGTTGGGGAATTTCCGACAAGATTTAGGAGTTCTCCTGAATTGAACTATTGAAGTGTAAAATGTTGAACTCGTTGGGACAGCTATTTATAGTACCCTGACAATGTTTAAACCTAAGTGAGGAGTAATCGGTTGCGCAGCCTTTTGCACCCACAAGGTGTGACACATTTTAAAAATTGCACCTTGTCGTTTCAGTTTTTTTGATTTGCACCCTAATTTATTTATTTGTTTTTAACAATATAATAACAAAGATGGTCGATTTAGAATTTTTTTTAAAAAATGGGAAGGGTTTAGAAAGGAAGGAGAACAAGGAAGGATAAGGTGGGAGGATTGAAACGGTTGTTCGGTTATTATTCTGTTATTAAGTTCTTTAATCGAGTGTCTTTCGAACTTTTATTTATCAGTAAACAAGCGGGAATATTCTTAGCGTTTAATATGGTTATATAAACCGTTATTCTTAAAGAAAAGCTTAAGGCCCACCAATGTTTCTCAAAGGGAAATTATCCTGACACATAATAATAATTATTGACGACAGAAAATAAAAATTTAAATAATCAGCAAATCTATGTTGAACTTTAAAAGAAGGATTATCTATTTATTTCTGTTCGTTCTTGAATAGTTAGTAAGCATCAACGAACACTATTAAACAAACAAAAAGATAGTATGAAGTTGACAAGTACTTGATGTAATTGCTCCAACAGTAGAATTAAGGGAAGGAGAACAAGAAAGGACAAGTTGGAGGATTAAAATGGTTGCTGTTGTTATTTTGTTATCAAATTCTTTAATTGAGTGTCTTTTCAATTTTATTTATTAGTAAGCAAGCGAGAATATTTTTAGTGGTTAATACGGTTATATAACCGTTATTCTTAAAGTAAAGCTTAGGGGTAATCGATGTTTCTCCAAACGAAATTATCCTGACACATAATAATAATTATTGACAGCAGAAAATAAAAATTTAAATAATCAGTAAATCTATGTTGAACTTTAAAAGAAGGATTATCTATCTATTTTAGTCCGTACTTGAATAAAAAGATAGTATGAAGTTGGAGAAGTACTTGAATTAATTGCTACAAGGATTCTTACTAAAGCTACAAAATGGGGTTAGGTGCTAGAGTTCTATCAAAGAAATGCTATAAACTGGACATTAACAATCCAATTTGTATTTTCAATACATATTTACAGCAAACGGGAATAACCTCAAAGCTACATATAACAAGAAACTCTATATATAGACCAAGCTGTTTCTAAAAAAGAAAAAGAAAAAAAAAGAAGGAAAATTATAAAAGTAGAAATTAAAATCCTAATATATTCCTTTTATACTCAAAGATAAAGGCGTTACTGCTTACTCCCTCTGTTTCAATTTACACGTTTTACTTTCATTTTAGTTTGTTTAAGAATATAATTTTTTTATATTTAGTACTAATTCTCTAATTTCGACATTCTACATAGCTCGTTTATGATAACAAGATTCAAAAGTCTCTCTTTTTTTAACTTTATATCTAGTCAAATTAAGACACCTAAGTTGAAATGGAGGAAGTACTAGTTTATATATTTTGATATAGATAAGAAAATATCCTTAGTACATGTACTCGGTAAATCATTCACGGGCTTTTTTTTATTTTTGACATTACAAAATAAATTTTATTATGACTTTTTAAATGAAATAGATATATTCAGATGCAGATTATAAAACTATTTTTTTATATTCTTAAACTTTATGTCTAGTGAAACTAAATAAATTGAAATGTAGGGAGTACTACTTTATTTATTTTGATATAGATAAGGCAATCTCTTTAATACATGTACTGGGTGAATCATTCACGCGTTTTTCCTTTTTTGCCTTTATGAAATAAATGTTATTATGATTTTGTAATTAAATAGATATGTTAGGGTGCAAATTATAAAAAATAAAAGACAGTGTGCAAATTAAGAATATGACATATATCAAGGTTGTAAAATGCAAAGAACTTCAAATATATTCAAAGCTTACGACGTGATAGTAAATTACATGAAAGTTTTTCAGACCTCATCGCCGCTTAGTTTTTGCCTGTTGAATTTTCTGAATAAAATATTGTATAAGTCGTTATTATGAACTATTTTTATACTAATTTTGAAAACCAAATTTGCCCGACGTAGAGGCAATCAAAAAAGCTGCATAAGTGAATATATAACCTAAAGAGAAGTGAGCTAATCCAATCAATCTTGCTTGTACAATGGAAAGGGCCACTGTTTTTTCTCTCCGGCGAATCAAATTGGCCAAAGGTGTGTGCTCATGAGCCCATGCTAAAGTTTTAATCAATTCATGCCACTATCCACACCAAGAAATTAAGAACATAAATCCAACAGGCTAAACAAGATGTCCAAATAAAAACATCCATGCTCAAACCCATAAATTATTCAATTTTCAAAATGTTATATTATCTTTGAAATAAGTTATTAAAATTTAAATTCATTAATAGAAAGTAGTAGTTCATGAAGAATGAGTTACTTAAAAAAGAAATTAAGTGTGGAAAGATTAATATGGTGATGATATTTGCCTATCAAATTTCATAATCTATATTATATTTAGGCCATTAGCGAAATATCGTGCATCCTTTTTACCCTTCATAACTGTAATTTATATTGAATAAAATAGTTATTAATTATTTTCTTAATATTTAAGAATTTAAAATCAACTAAAATTTACCTATATAAATTCTTTCTTTATTATTTAAGATAAAAAGTATTCCATAATTGATTTTAGAATCCAAGCCAGAGTGACATACTTCGACGTATTGATATCGTAAAGTGTAATTGCTACAAGAAACAAATTGTAAGTTTCATTATTTGAATGAAAATCAAACTCTTCTGGTCATTATGCATTAAAATACTTTAGATTTTTCAAAATTCGTCTAGCACTATGCCCAAACAGTCAAACACACTTCGATTATTCTCATATTGAAGCTTCTTTTTTCCTTCTAAATAATTCTTGAATTTGCTGCACTTTGAAGTGGAAATAATTCCTTTTTATTCAGTATGATATGTTTCACTGTTGGACACAATTATTTCAATACAAAATTTTTATGTGATTCTTACACTGTTATGAACCAAAATGTAGGAGAAAGGTTATTCTCGATGAATATTGTATTAGCTGGAAAAAAAACGATGACGCGGCAAGTATTATTTTTGAACCTTTTAATGGGGTATGTCATTAACTCATTATCTATATATAAAAAATATGTATATATTAGTTTGAAGTTAAAACATTTTACGTATGCCCTTTGTTAACCCCTTGTGCAAAATTAATCTTAATTATTTTTTTCTTGTTGTTGATCTTTTTAAAATAGCAGGTTTTAACAGGAGCAAATAAGTTACTTTGATGATCTCACAATAAAGCCACCGATAAAGCTTGTGAACTATACTTTTGAACCAAGATATCCATGTTTGAAATCATTATATGTATCAGCCTGGAAGAGAAGAAAGTAACTGAAAAAATGTGAACACATTGATGCTGGTCAACTAGTACTATTTAAAGTATAGATTATTAAAACCCTGATAGAATTTGGTCAACCTCGTACATTCACTAGCATAAATCTAGATCCATATTATTTTTATTCTTTTTTCTTTGTTCAGATTGTATGCTCATTTTATACTTGTATTTGTGATGGATGACAAAAGTTGAATATGGTAATTAAATGTTGAATAAAATTGTAATTCTTAGACCTCGCCTAATTTTTGAAATTTTGAGATTGATCAAGATTCTATAGCCAACTTTGTAATAGAATGCCATTGAAGAATCTGGTGGAAATATATTAGAGATGATCATATTAACAAGAACAAATAAGAGACTGAATAAAATATAGTAATAAAAATAAAGATAAGACAGAGTTGAAATTGAAAAATTCGGTTCAAGACACGCTATGAATGGCGCAGTCTTCAGAGTAGAATTCCGTCGCCACCCCAGTGCAAATAGCAAAGTGACGTTCTAGTCCCAAGATACAATGAACCATTCAGGAATCTTCTAATGTGCACTAAAGTAGAAGTTCTGAAGAACCCTTTAATCTCTCTACTGCTTTTGTTGGAATTTGGAATAAAAAATAAAATGGACTCTTGAAGAGAATAAAATGATAAAGAATGTAAGGATCTAGATCTGTTGTTCATTTATTTTTCTGCAATTGGTAGGAATTTATAGAAAGTGAAACACACATTTTCACAATGAATATGTGTATCCTTTTAAAGAAGGGATAACACCCTTTCACAATATATTTTGTCTTTTCAAATTGTGCTTTTAAATTTTGAATCACTTCTAAATAAATTCCAATAATCCCCCACATGATTCAAGAATTTAAAGAATTCAAAAGCAGTATTTTATAGTGATGTCAGTGAATGTGTCTTGTGGACTTGAACCTCACTTACTATGATGAAATCCAACTGGAAGGACCATAGTGAACTTAAGTCTTGAACTAGGACCTTGTATCCTGATCTTCAAGTCAACATACGCATTATACAAGATTTTTATCGAGTTCATAAACGGGGTTGCACATTAATGGCCTTGTGCTCATAACTTGATTCGCGAGTGCTCTAGAGAAAAGTCCAATCTCATAGGTGTTGACACCCAATTTTGTCCCACCGTTTCTGATTTTTATTTACAATTTTAAATATTTTTAACACCTCAAAACAATTTTAATCTATATACATACATGCGTATATATATATATATATATATATATATATTATTATTCTCTTATTATTATTATTATTCACATTTTTTTACTGTCATTTGCATTTTTATCATAATCATAAGTTTTATCCGAAAATTCCATGTTATTTCATTTTCGCAAAATAGCATCGCATTTTCATTTTTTATTAAACATTAAAACATTTCGCAAATATTATATTATTATCGCATCGTTATATTTTTATTTAATAATTTACATTTTTTCTTCAATACATTTTTAATATTAAATCCCTTTTTATATTTTAAACCCCTTTTTATATTTAACCCATTAACCCATTAACCCATTTCAATCCTTTTTTATATCTTAACCCAAACCCAAAAACCCAAAACATTTTTATTCCACACCCCTCCAAGTCGGCCCACCCGAGAGGCCCAATCGGCTAAACCCAAGCCCAAACACCCTTTATTCTTATACCCCAACCGGCCAATTCCCCCAAGCCCTTACCAAGCCCAACCGACCAATTCCCCCAGGCCCAACCGGCCACTATCCAACCCGAAGCCCAAACCCATCCCTTTTATCCCCCAACCAAACATAAACTTAAAACAAAAAAATCCAAAACCCTAACACCCATAACCCCCCAAATCGTGCGCCACGCCCCACCCGCATTCCCACGTCAGGTCACCTCACCCCGCCACCACCAACCCCTCTCACATACCGACACCACCAACCCTTCGACCCATACCCCAAAAATCTGCGACCCATGCCCCTCAAATCCGCAATTTTTGGCTCCTTTATTTTGAAATTCGAACTCATTTTGAACACCAAGGGGGTGCCAATCCACCTATAAACACCCCCTTTTTGTTCTACATTAGGAGAGGATTTTTCGGAAGACGTTCTCATATATAAAAATATTTATTGTGTTCTTGATTTTTAGCATTGACCTTCTTCTTTATCCGAGAAATAAGTCCAAAAATAAGCCCAAAATCAAAAGGAAAAGGGGTGAGTTTCATTCTTGAACTTTGGTTTTTAAATACTTCTATTTTTGGTCTCATAAGTCGAATCCGAAAATCTGCTTATTTTTGTTGTTTTTCTTCACTGATTTCGGGTCGAATCACTGATTCGGGTCGGGTCACTCGGGTCGACCCGAATTGGATTTTCCAGAATTATTGCATTTCGCATCTTGCAAGTTGGTTATCTAAAATTGATGCAAAAATCTGATTCGAGTTTGATATTTAATTCGGGGCGGGTCACTGATCCGGGGCGGGTCACTGATCCGGGTCGGGTCGACCCGGTTTGGATATTTTCCAGAATTCTTGCATTTTGTATCTTATTTGGTTGGTTATCTGAAAATTGGTGAAAATCTGATTCGGGTTTGAATCACTGATTCGGGTCGGGTCACTGATCTGAGTCGGGTCGACCCGATTTGGATATTTTTTAGAATTATTGCATTTCACATCTTATTTGATTGGTTATCTGAAAATTGGTGAAAATCTGATTTGGGTCGGGTCACTAATCCGGATCGGGTCGCCCCAGTTTGGATATTTTCCAGAATTCTTGCATTTCGTATCTTATTTGGTTGGTTATCTGAAAAATCTGTTTTCAGAATTGGGTCACCCATTTGGGTCACTGTTCATAATCCGGGTCTGATTTTTCATAAATACTTCTTAATCCTGTTTCGGTTCCAAAATTTCAGAATTCGGGTCGGATACTTTAATTGCTCACTGCTCGTTTCTTTGGCACTGTTATTATTGATTGAACTAATACCGCATTTAGGCCAATGAAATTAAATTCGAGGCCGCGTCTTTTCGGGAAATACTTCTCGATTTCTGTTTTTGCTATTTTTTTGTTCGTCTTCTGATTTGAACTAATACTACATTGGCCGATGAAATTGAATTTGAGGCCGCGCTTTTTTTGTCGTTTCGTTTTGTTTCTCTATTTTTCAGCACTGTTTTAAGCATATGTGCAACAGATATCTTACTGTTTTACTGTTTTATTATTTTTATTAATATCGCATTTAGGCCGATGAAATTGAATTTGAGGCCGCGCTTTTTTTTGTTTCGTTTCTCTGTTTTTCAGTACTGTTTTAAGCATCCGGGCAACGGATATCTTACTGTTTTATTGTTTTTATTAATATCGCATTTAGGCCAATGAAATTGAATTCGAGGCCACGCTTTTTCGTTTCTCGCTTTCGCCATTGTTTTAAACATCCGCAACATGAGATATCTTATCGCTTTTCTTGTTTTATTGTTTTTATTAATATCGCATTTAGGCCGATGAAATTGAATCTGAGGCCGCGCTTTTTTCGTTTCTCTGTTTTCAGTTTACTGTTTTAAACATCCGTGCAACGGATATCTTACTATTTTACTGTTCTACTGTTTTGAACCAAAATACCGCACTGGGCCAATGAAATTGAATTCGAGGCCGCGTCTTTTTTCGTTTCTCTGTTTCAGCACTGATTCTCTGTTTCAGTTTGCCCTGTTTCAGTTTTGCTGTTTTGATAATTTACTGATTTCTGTCTCAGTATTGTTTTACTGTTTTCAAACTAAATACCGCATTTAGGCCGATGAAATTGAATTCGAGGTCGCGCCCTTCGGGCATTGCTTTTCTGTTTCAGTTTACTATTTTGGCATTTAAACATCCGTAAATCGGATATCTTCTTCGTTTTACTATTTTCTTGTTTTGAACAAATACCGCCTGTTCGGGCAATCGCTTCGCTTTCGCTTGCTCGGTTTCAGACATCGCTTTACTAGTTTTTTATTGTTTTAAACTAAACACCGCGTCTTTTCGGAATTTTCCTCTCTGTTTTTCTGCTTGCTACTTACTGCTTACTGCTTTGATTTAATTTTTACTGATTTGAACACGATACTGTATTGGCCGATGAAAAATATCCGTCGATTTTGAGGCCTCCACAGTCGTAAAGACGGAAATATAACTTATGGGCAAGGATGAGGCTTAAATCTTTTTATTTCATCCGAGGGATCAACATGTTTAGTAGGCGAGGCGACTAAAATAACCAACCAGTTATATGTTCGCAGCCACGACGTGATTATAATGATCTTTTCTTTTTCATCAGAGAGACCAACACGTTTAGTAGGCGAGGCAATCAAAATAACTACTGAGTCATACGTTTGCAGGCACGACATGATTGTAATGGTCTTTTCAAAATTTAAGTCTGAGCCCTCCGTGACCAAAACACTCATTGTTTTGGATACGGATCCGAAGTTATTTGTATTTAACTGTTTCTAACCGTTTGTTCTTGACAGCTTGCAGGGAATAAAATAAATAAAGGCAGATATTCCTCACGGTTTATTTATTTTATTTATTTTCTTTAATTCGGCTTTTATCCGGCTCTGTATTGTAATATTATTTATCTCACTTATGTAACTATTGAAATGCTTAGAATATGCAAACTTAGAACTAATTCATAGGGTAGTTTAAGACTTGAAACCCATCACTAGCTTATTTATTTGTAGGCTCGGTTAATTCAAACTTAGAAACCCTCCGCTAGTTATTTATTTTAGGCTCGTCACGCGTATTCAAGATTTTCAAAACAACTTTTGTCATCTTTTATTTGCTTTATTAATCATACCAAAATAAGTTTAATCTTTTGTCAATTTGCAATTCAATGATTTCCAAAATTTTACTTCTTTGGCATTATAAATAATTTATTTTTAACATCAAATTGTTACAAATGCATATTTTACAAAACTTTACATGTATCTTTCTTTTTTATGTCATCCGAATACATACTTGTATAAAATGCATCATTTACTAAATATTTGCAAACATCTTTTTAATCTATTATACTTTTAAAACATGCATTTTTCCTAGCATTAATTAACTTGAGTTTGACTGGATAACCGCAAGTTAGCGAATCTTAAAGGATGCCTAACCCCTTCCCTTTAGGATAATAAAGAACCCTCACCTAAAATCTCACTAGATTCGTAGACCTTAAAATTGAAGTTATATTGCAGCATTTATAGTTAACATTTAGGTGCCCTAATTCACCTTAGAATAATTAGGTGGCGACTCCTTAACCATTTACCCATAAATCACTGAAATGTCTGTGCTCCGCTCTGACCTCTCGCGGGTCTGTTAAAAACGGGCGCGACAATAGGTTGCGGCCTCACAACCACACTCGAATAGCTAAATTCTTCAAGAATATGTGTAACGGAAGCATATCTAGCATCATTTGCTATGAATTCATTCAGAGTACGTACTTTTCCTACCCGTTACATCAAGTACCATGATAATTAATCATTCACGAAGGGACTAAGATAAAAAGATGAGTTATGATACTTATCCAATTACAGGACAACTTGTCGTTACAACATCGAACCTTCGTCATGGAATCTCCAATCAGTAAGGTTGGGTTGCCACAGTCAGTAATTACAAATTAAGGGCTTTAGTCCTATTCCTTTTGAGAATTACGACTTGCTTTATGCAAGTTCTTTGCATTATTTGATCCAAAATATGTCTTGATGAAGTGCACTTCAATACGTTAATCTAATCTTAATTCACTCATAGTTGCTTTCTGCTTTAAGCTTGGATGTCTCTTCCTTTTTGAATTTTGCAATAGCAATTTAATAATTAGAAAGAAAATCAAATCATTCTACAATTCATACCCTCGCATAAAAGGCTATCATATATACAAAACTATATCAAGAAATACATGTTCCTTGAAATATTTTACTTGAAAGGAAGTTTTTCGCCTTAATGACATTTCTCAGGTCTAACTTCCTTTAATCTCAACTAAGATAACCATGTAATAAGCCTTCACACTGCAAACGTTTAATTTCTCATAAACCATTTGAGCTTACACATCAATCTCAAATACATCATAACAATTATTTACATATTAACCCCCATATTTTATATGTCAACGTTTGAACTTTAATATACATGTTTTATTCACGTAGAAGTAAAATCAGAAATTAACACCACTATGCATAATCCCTTATTTAAAGACAATATGGCTTGATCACATGCAAAATAAAGCATGAAACAGGTTCATCCAGAACAGAGAACATTTACCGTACTTTAATAGGCGTCAACATAGAATGAAACACTCAAAAAATCTATTATGTTCTTCACAAGTCACAAGAAAGACTTCAAATTTTGATAAGGTTTAAATTGTTTTTTTTAATTTCTCACCCGGTGTCCGGTACCCGCATTGGAGCCTGACTATATTCGGATTCGCGCCGCGTAGAACCCATTTCTGGGGAAAAGCGCTTCCTACCAAGGATTTTTCCATATCCAGAACTCGAACCCGAGACCTCTGTTTAAGGCCGGAGCAGTCTTATCCACTGCACCACATCCTTTGATGATTAGATTTTAAACCTTTAATAAATCTCAAAATCATATCTATACGAAAATACGTTTTTTTATGAACTCTGCCATAATAATTTTCAAGTATAAATATATTTTTTTTTCCAAACAGTTTACTTCTTACAATTTCACTTCCCGAAAGTAAATTAATATAATTTCATGCGTGTAACATATATATGTATATCTTGTTTACCCGTAAAATGGTACAATTAAATTTGTATACGTGGTCAAGGACACATGGATCTCAAATGACACGTTAGACAGGAATTAGAGATAAATTATACTGAAAACAAGTAATAATAAAATAAAGTAAAGCAATGATTAGCCTGAGCCTTGTGACAACTTTTGGGTAGAGCTTCGATAACTTGTATGAAAGCACAGAAATCAAGAGAATATAAGTAAGTATCTTGTAATAATTAAAATATAATGTGTTACAATGGAATAATGTATCATATTTATACATGAGCTACACAGGTACATAACCCACGAAATATGCCCTCATTAATACATGAGAATAAATATTATAATAATTGGATAATCAATATCTCAATAAATGCCATTAAAGCTTCATGGAAGACGTGTGACAGATTTGATAACGACTGCTCGTTACAACTCAAACGACTCTCATCCTTCTGCATTACCTGTATCGGTCGTGCTCGTGTCGCTCTCGGTTCCAAGTGCATCTAGTCGATAGTTCCTTAGGCTGACGTGGTCCTGACTCAGCACTGTGTGCCACGTATCACACTATAATTCGTACAACTGTCTTATACGGATTTTGCCCTATACATATAATCTCCGCACTTTTCGGGTGTGAATATTGTGCAACCGGGAAGTAGATTTGAAACACCAACCAATTGACATTATGTGCTTTAGCGGGAAATGACGGAGAATTTCATCCACATATTTCACCAAACCAATCATCTTCATGAAACGACGACAACTTCCCAACTTCCCTCAATTAGCGTAAGATTGCACAGTAATGATAAGGTGTGTCATCTAATCACTCCTACTTTGACACGCACGTGCTGCCGCAGATCGGCATTCGATACATACTTCCTTCAAACAGTGTCATCACTTCTTTCCTTATAAATACTCCACCAAATTGAGGGTATGGCCATTCACTCCCTATTTACACAAAGTCATTTTTTGTTGAACCTTTGATTATCATCTCCCTCTTCTCATAACAATCATGACCAATCATACAACCAGCAGCAATGTCTCTTCGAGCAAAAGGAAAACCAACCCCCAAAGCGGGGCTCCTTCTAGCTGAAACCCTTTGGCTTCTTCTTATTTGCCAAATACATGGTGTTTTACTTATAATCTTCAGGAGAAAAATAGTCTTGAAGGTTTTACTCGGTGGCGGGAATATTCCCGTTGGTGTGTTCAAAACCTAAATTACTGCCAATACTCTACTGACTGTGAAGGCCGATTGCGGCTGGAAATCAATCGAAGTCTTGATTCCTACCAGTGAAGAGAGGATCACCTCTTACAAGCAAAGGCATTCTTATGTTTACATTTACCCTTTTCCATGGAACTCTAGGAAGTTATTGATGATGTCATTCTAGAATTTTGTCGCCGGTACAAAGTTTGCATAACTTAAGTGGGCCCTTAAATTTGGAGGGCAGTTGCGTGCCTTCGACACTTTGCTCGGGATGCTGGTGTTAGCTTTACTCTGGACCACCTGATTTGCCTTTACTCTCCGTGCACTTTCCGTGATGGAGTCATCAACCTGCACCGTAGTGAAAGCAAAACCATTCTTGCCAGTCTTGATGATGATCGGGACCGAAGTTGGATGAAAATATACATCATCGTTCCCATTGGAAGAGGAAATCAAAGATCCGGAGGTGGGCCACGTTCATTATTCAGCAAGTCTATGAGCGGAAAAGGCTACTAAATGAATCTTCTGGTAGCCCCAGCATGAGACAAAAATGTTTGAAAAAGAAATTCCATGATCACTCTGACCGAACTCCTCCCAATGCTTCCGGTAACGTCGGCCTAACGATTGGTTATTTCCCCATGGTGGACCTGGATGATGAAGGTCTCGAGGAAGAACAACATTTAGAGAAAATGAGTAATGAAGCCCCTCTACTCTTTGCAGAGATGGAAGTTTCTAGTCATAGTGCCGGTTACACCAACACCTCTTTCACCTCGGTAAGTGATATTGCACGTTGACCCCTGCATGTGCTAACCATCGACATTCTACCATCAGTTGCTGAGGATCCCAGATCACCAGTCATGTCGACCATGGTCCAAGAAGAAAACCATGATATTCTGTCTTTCCTAGACTAGGTTTTATCTTCGGATAGGGATGAGTTGCTAAATGAGTACCCAGGCCCAGTAGCTCAGCCTACAGAATTCTAGACCGTAACCTTCCAACTCCCTGCTGACTTCCATCTTTGTTCTAGCCCGTTAGAGTGGCTAACTATATGAAGCAGATGTCTTCAGACAAGGACAAGAGGAAGGTCCACCGGGTGTCCTCTAAATATGTCATTAATGAAGGAATTCATGATGTAGCCAAGGTATTATCCCTTTTTCGGTCTGCTTATACTTTTATCTTTCTGCATATTCCCTTCTGATAAGCACGAATATCATCCAGGCCAACTTCATGTGGTACGAAGGGCTCCAACAGATGATTGAAGAAAAAGTCATCTTAACAATCGAAAGGGACAACACTGTTCACCGCCTATCAATTGCGGAGGTGAAGCTTGCCAAGGTTGATGAACTACGCGACAAACTTAAGCAGCTAGAGGAAGAGAAAGAAGTCTATAGCCAGCAGACCACTTTGTATGAGAACCGAGTCGGGTATTGGCAGAAGAAGTGAAATAAAGCATCGGACATCGTGTCTGATCTAGCGATGCATCTCTCTGGTCTCGAGACTAATATGGCCACCTTCTCCGAACGTATCCAAATTAAAAAAACAGAGATAAAATCCCTCAAGAAAGAGACCGAGTCCTTGAGGTCCCCTCTTTCTACTTTGACTTCTCAGAATGAGAGACAATAGGAAGAGATTGTTGAGTTAACTCGAGCCAACAAACTCCTTCATGCTACCAGCATCGAGCTCACTTAAGTCATTCAAGCTGCAGAAGAAGAGGTCCAGGACACTATTGATAGTTATACTCTGTTCATAATTACGAATGGCTACATGATGCGTCGTAAGGCCTTGGAAGTAGCGAAGACTGGGCTTGTTGATATTGAAGGGGAAATGATTAAGGCTCGACAACTGGAATTGGCTTTTGTTGACAATCCCGATGACTCCCTTCTATTGAAAGAAGACAATGCTTCATCTGGGGAGGTCGGGGATGACGAAGTCCCTCCCGAGTCCCGAAGCCTCTCATCTTCAACAACATGTGTCTCCTACCTCAAATAACGATCCCAAAGCACCAGCCTCAGAATTACCTCTTTCAGCCCCTATTTCTTAGTACTTATTAGAAATACCATGAACACCCCCGGCAGACCATGAAGCGTATAAACCGTAACCTTTCGTGCGGGTTTTTATTTTTGTCTTTTTGTCTTTTTGTTTTTTGTTATCGGGTCACTTTTGGGCCCAATTAGTATAATTTGTATCTGGACTATTTTCAGTTCGGAAAATATGAATAAATAAACTTTTTCTCTTTTCTTTGTAATTTTGCATAAAGCTTTTATTCCTTGTTTATTTCCATAAGCAAGCGTTAGTTACAAACTTTGTTACTTTGCTTTATGAATTTGAACCTATCTTTGAGGTTCAATTTACTGGAACATGCTACATTTTTAGAAGTTTAAAAACTTTCTGATAGTATCACTTTAGTTCCAAAGATGTTTTTCCTTTTCATATTTAAATTGGGGCTTCTCTAAGTTTGTTCCATACTTAACTTGGTTCCGAACAACTTAAACCCCTAGTACTTCTTGTATCCGGAGCCTTAACTTTTTTTCGTTAAGGTTTTGATAAGAAAAGACCCTTATTTTTAATGGTGATGTAAAAGAGGACATCTCTTTTTCATTATGGCACTGATTTTTCAATATGTTAAAGATAATAACATATAGTTTTTATGCTCGTGACGATAAATATTTATTAATCATAAAAGGAAATTTATATTGATTCCTTTGACTTACAAATGTGAAGATAAATGCAAAAATAATCCGACAGCTACCTAGCGTGGTCAGTCCGGTTACATATTGTTTGAATATCCTAGAAGTTCCCGGTATCCTGACTATCCGAGCAGTCCCCGGTATCGGGTGCCTTCCTTAGAACCATTAAATTTTCGTTGTTTTCTTTACTCAATTAAGGGGGTATATGGCCCCCAATATCTAAGAGTTCATGCTATAAAGACTTGAATACTGGATAGTTCTCTTCGGTAGCAAGATATTTAACATGCTTATTTTGTGATGCTGCCACATTAAAAGCCTTGTCGGAAAAACTCAATTGGGACAAAAACCGAATGAAGAAAAAAAGTGCAGTGCATGTTCTATCTTACTACACATAGTACTTATTCAAATGATTTACATTCCAATTACATGGCAGTTTATTTTGTTTTTGATCTATTAGCTGATAAGCTTATTTACCAGCAATATCGGTGACTGTATACGATCCTTCTCAGTTTGCGCCTAGCTTTCTTGCATTATGCTCCCAGGTACTCTGAGTCACCTTCCGGAGCACCAAATCCCCAAGTTTCAAATGTTGAATATTGATGCGCCGGTTGTAATATCGCTTCATTCTTTGCTTTTGGACTACCATCCGAACGTATGCTAAGTCTCAACGTTATTCGAGTAAATCCAGGTGCACGAACATTAACTCCGCATTTGATTTATTATTAGCCCGGAGGTACCTCAAGCTGGGAGTTCCTACCTCCATATGGATCAAGGCCTCTGCATCGTAAACTAGGAAAAAATAAGTTTCTCCGGTATTCATTTTTGTCATGGTTCGGTATTCCCTTAATATCTCTGGTAGCATAGATGGCCAGTTTCCTTTTGCAGCTTCCAATTTCTTCTTCAAGTTCTAGATTATGGTCTTATTTGTCGACTACGCTTGTCCATTTACACTGGGATGATAGGGGAGTAGAGGTGATCCTCTTGATATTCAAGTCATCAAGGAACTCTGTGACATTGGCTCTGATGAAATTCCGGCCATTGTCACAAGCTATCTCCTTCGGGATGCCAAAACAACAAATAATGTATTTCCATATGAAGTCCTTCACCTCTTTCTCCCGTATCTTTATGTAAGTTGTATCTTCAACCCATTTAGAGAAATAGTCAGTCCTAAATATAATTTGACATACATGTCCGGGTGCCGCGGGCAAAGGTCCGATAATGTCCATCCCCTACTTCATGAACAACCACGGGAATACCACCGATTGTAGTTTTGTCCCAGTCGGTGTAACAATTATGCATGACGCTGGCACTTATCACATTTTCATACAAAAGTTTTTGTACCTTCTTCGATCGGGGGCCAATAGTAACTGACCTTCATGAGCTTCCTTATTAGGAATTCTACTCCTCAATGATTTCCACAAATGCCTTCATGGACTTCCCTCATCACGTAATCATCTTCGTTGGGCCTACACACCGAGCTAGGGGACCGTAAAAACACATGTAATAAAGTTTTTTGTTTATGACACAGTATCAGGCAGCTGTAGTCCTCAAATATCTAGATGATTTTGGGTCATTCGGGAGCTTTTCATGTACAATATAGTCCAAGAATTCATTTCTCAAATACCATGTTAGGCTGGTTGAATTTATTTCATCGTATTCGATGGCATCCAGTACCGAATGCAACAAATGAACAACATTCAATTTTAGAACCTTCGGCCTTTGTGATGGAGCCTAAGTTTGCGAGTACATCTTCTTCTATATTTTATTCTCGGGATATGTGCACCACTGTCCATTCTTAGAAACGAGACAAAAGCTTCAAGGCCTTTTCAAGGTATCTTGACATGCGTTATTTCTTGGCCTCGAACACTCAATGGATTTGGTTCACTACCAGCAGTGAGTCACATTTGACTTCAATAATTTGCGAGTCTAGTCCTTGGGCCAATTCCAAACCTGTAACCAAAGCCTCATACTCTGCTTTATTGTTAGTCAATAGAGGGATGTGTATTGCTCGCCTTAGAGTTTCACCGGTGGAAGTTAGCAATACTACTCCCAAGCCGGTCCCTTTGACATTGGAGGCACAATCTGTATAAAGTGTCCAGATCCTGGGGGTAGTCCCCGATACCAGGATGAACTTCTTTTCCGTTAGAGGGTTACCCCCGACCTGAAATCAGCAACAAAGTCTACAAGGATTTACAACTTTATCGCAGTCTGGGGTATATATTCAATGTCAAATTCACTTAATTCTACTGCCTATTTAGCCAAGCGCCCGAAAAGTTCGAGCTTATGCAACACATTTTAAGAGAGAATGTAGTTACTACGACAATTGGGTGGCATTGAAAATATGGTCGAAGCTTCCATGATGACATTACTAAGGCAAAAACCATTCTTTTGAGTAACGGGTACTGGGTTTCGGCCCTTGACATCACTCTACTTACGTAATAGATAGGAAATTGTATACCTTTTTCCTCTTGTACTAGCACTGCACTTCCGCTACCTCTGAGACCGCAAAATAGATCAACAGTTGTTCTCTATTCTTAGGCTTTGACATGAGCGAAGGAATGGATAGGTATGCCTTCAGGTCTCGTAAGGCTTGCTGGCACTCGAGCATCCAAACAAAATCATTCTTCTTTTTCAGAAGTGAAAAGAACCTGTGACATTTTTTCGAAGACTGGGAAATAAATCTTCTTAGGGCCACCACACGCCCGGTCAGTCACTCTACTGCTTTCACGTCTTCAAGTGTATCATTGATAGCCTTTATTGTGTCAAAGTTTATCTCGATTCTTCTATGGGAAACCAAGAAACCCAAGAATTTTTTGGAGCCTACCCCAAAAACACATTTCTCAGGGTTCAACTTCATGTTGTACTTCCTCAGCACCTCAAAGATTTCCTATTGCAGAGTTTGGCGATCAGCCGCTTCTTCTGCCGCACTGGAGGGATACTAAGATCCAGACCCAACTTATGAGTTTTGACTTCTGAAGGGATGCCTGCCATATCTTCATGAGACCATGCAAAGCAATCAATGTTAGATATAAGATATTTAAGAATTGAATCCTTGAGCGTCAGGGTTAACCCAGTGCCTAGGTATACCTTTCTTTCGGGGGTTTCCAGATGTAGTCCAATCTGCTCAATTCTTCTATAGTGAACTTGGTGATATCTGATTCATCCGGTACTTAAAAGTATTTGGGCACTTGGTACCAATCTAAAAACTCTTCCTCCAGATAGTTTCACTCTGCCTCCACCGCTTTCTGGTGGGGTCAGGATAAAGATAGGAGAAAATATATTTTAAAAAATGGGAAAACCTTTGTCTAGCAAAATCTAAAAGGAGGGGGATAGAATTTCAAGAGCTAAAATCTTTTAATAAAGATTTGTAGGTTAAACTCGCTTTGAGAATTTTGACTCAAGAAGATTCTCTACTTTTTAAAATTCTCAAAAGTAAGTATTTTTAACATACATCTTTCCTTGAAGCTACATGTTCTTCTGCTAGCTCATGGATATGGAAGAGTAATATTTGTGGTAGAGATCTTTTACAAAAAAGGTATTAGATGGAGGGTGGGAGGGTAGGCTCTGGTGATAGTACGGATCCTTGGATTCTTAATTCATGTGGGTTTAGGCCTAGCCAACGTCATGCACAAATGAATATAGACTTAAAAGTGAATGATCTTATAAACCACAATACACACACTTGGAAGATGTAAGATTTACAGAATTGGTTTTGTGCGGAAGATACATGCAATAGTATCTAATATTATATCTATTACTGGGTCGTCGGATAGGATTATTTGGCATCATACTAAATCTTGCAATTATGAGGTAAATCGGGATACTATTTAGCTAGATAAATTGTTAGATGTCAAGAAGTTAGCAATGATAAACCTCAATCGAGTAATCAATCTTTTTCAAAAAAGTTCTGGGATTTCTTATGGTCTATGAATATCAAAAACAAATATAAGAATGTTATTCGTAAATATATTCTGAATGTGCTACCTGTTAATCATGTTATTTCTAAAAGATTAAAACATACTTGTGATGTGTGTAAGGTGTGTGGTATGGAAAGTGAAACTATTGATCATATGTTTTTTAGATGCCCTAAAGCACAATTGATTTGGAGAATTTGTCCTATTAGTTGGCCTAATATTGATAATACTATGGATTTTGAGAGATGGTGGAATGATATTTTTATTAATGCTAATCAATATCCTGATTCTATTAATCTTGCTAAACTAAGTATTTCTATCATGTGGCAAATTTGAAAGGCTAGAAACTCAATAAGCTTTAATGGAGATATTAGTGAACCTAATGATATTGTAAACAAGACACTTTTTGATTTCCATGAATATGGAAATAATATGCTTACTACTCTTTCTCATGTGCTTGTATCTAACTATACTAATGATAAAAATATTATTATGACACAAGATGGTATTGTTATGTTTGCAGATGCTAAGATGGAAAGCATTGGAGTGGCGGCTATGGATAGCTTTGGTCATTTGCTTCAAGCCTTTGGTACCCCAATTCAATTTATTGGGAAAGCCATCACCGCTGAAGCACTAGCAATTCGGGAAACATTGGAAAACGCAAAGGAAAATGGATGGTCAAAGGTGCATATCTTGTCGGATGCAAAAACTGTAGTGGACATGATACAAAAAAGAATTGTTGCTTCATGGGAGATAGAGACGACTTGTGAAGATATATAGAAGCTTATGAGTTTCTTTGACGATGTGCATGTGGTGTATATTCCTAGATCTTGGAATATGTTAGCACACAATTTAACAAAGTTTTCTATTTCATTGTTACGTAAGACTATTTGGGTTTCAATATTCCCTTGTTGGATTGTAAATGATGCTACTGCATCTTTTAACTCTTTAAGACAGCTTATACATTATACAATTAAGTAGTTTGTTGCTAAAAAAAAGAAGATATTCAAATATTTTAAATTCAACTATTGTGTTAATGTAATAACATTCATTATTTCATTTAAACAATGTGGCATCTATTCGGACATTAATTATTTTTATATATAATTTGTTTATTGTACATAAAATTTTATTTGTGACATAATTTATACGTTGCACGCACGTATCCTAAAATTAGTTTAGGAAAAAGTAGAGAGAATCACCTAGAAGGGTAGAGTAGTGAAAATAATAATAAATCACTTCAGCATGCGAAAGGAAAAAAATGTGATTCATCCTTCAGAAGTAATACACTAGTAATCATATATATAAGGTGGCTATTTAGTGCATAATCAACATTTGTATTGTATTTAAAGATTAATCATATGGTGCAACCTTTTGACCCTTTTCCAAGAAAACACATCGAAAATTAAAGATCTCTGGAAAACATCTGTATAAAATTTTCAATAGTACCATATGTTCAGAAAGAACGAAAATTGTTTGTGTAAATGAGAGCTTATTTTGAATGACTGAAAGACTGATTTGCGAGAATTTATGGATCTACTTGGTAAAAACTATAATACATGCTTAAAATTTGAACTATAGAGTTCAATCCTCTCTTTCATTATAGTCAAGAGAGTGGCTGAACGCTCCTCCTTTCTTTAATTCACAGGCACAAGAGGTCAAATTCTGATTATTGTGAAAGTTACTGAATGAATCCGATTTCGTATTCTATATTTATATACTATTGCTCAGGAACTTCCATTTTGAATCAGAACTTGTACCTTTTTCCTTTACGTGTAAGCTCGATGTCTTTCATAAAGGTAGATAGATTTGATAATCGATAGGACGGGTGAATTTTCTCTTCCCTCGTAGGAAGTCGGTCTCCCTAATACATCAATATGGTAGATAGATCGGGTAAAAGATCAGCCGCTAATTCGCTACTCTCGCTGTGTTCGATCGGCTTCAAAGCTTCTTCACTTTTAGCGCTTAGCACCTTCAAAACACATGCATGAAATTTGAATTATAATAATTGAATAAATTTTTGATGGTATTATTTCATTTTATTTGAAACGATGCGCCAAGTAATTTGAATTGAATATATCATGCTCGCTCTACATAAAGAGAGATCACATTCTTGTATGCAGGCACTTAAATTTTTATTACAATGATTTCATTTGTTTTACTTATCTAAATTGGATTGAGCAAAATTAATTAATGTAAGCTAATGTAATAAAAGGAAAGCATGTCGCTTTGAATTTTAATAGGATATCTTATGTTTGCATTTATTACCAACAACGTGTTAATTTCTTTTTTAACAATTAAAACATTTTATGTAATAATTATGGCAATTTTTCTTCATAAGCGATTTTAGTTTCGTCTTTTGAAATAACCATTATTAAGGTGTATCCATTAGATTTTTTTCATGTATACAGTGAAAACCTGCACGACACGTGACATGGTTTAATCCGGGAGTATGAGGTCGAAGGGAGTAGCAACGTTGTGCACCGGGTGCGAGGATACCCCGGGTGAGTCCGAGTGAAAGAGCAAGGCTGGGCGTAGACCGAACCAAATAACACCAGGTAAGCGACCGAAGAAGCTTGATGCATGCCCGTTCCGGATTTGGTGTCAGCCGTTACTCTTTTGTCATTAAGTGGCAATTATTGTCATTTAATTGCATTAAATTAGAGAATGATTCTCGGGCATAAATGCCTTGTATTGATAGCTATAAAAGAAGTTCAACCTTCATGCTGAAAAGGTATCTGATTCTCATTTTACTTACTTGCACGATTTCACTGTAATCTTAAATTGTACAAGCTCTCAATATTGGCTCGAGCTCGAAGCAACTTAGCTAAGGACCGGACCAAGCTCATTAACAAGTTTCAATCAAGATACTATCAATTAAGGTTGTTTCTCTTACTTGTCATTGTTATTTATATACTGCTAATTATTTATTGCATTTACTTACAAATTAATCTATGTATCCTTAAAACCAGTATACAAATTCAACTGTACATTTTTTTTTGGGTAAACAGTTTGGCGCCCACCGTGAGGCTAAGAATAATAGTGGTGATTTGTTCAAACTCAAATTTCACTTATTTCATTCGAGATTTTATGATTTCAGGTTAATTCTAAATGGCCAGTAACAATCAAGTTAGCCCCAATGATGAGAGCAACAACGACACCCCACCCATTGATCCATTAAACAACGTTCTAATGAATGGTGTTCCGCCCGTTGACCCACCAAATGGCGTTCCGCCCTTTGATCCAATGAATGACAATAACCCTGTGATTTCACCTCTGGCATAAAGAAGATCGTGTCACAAAACGCCAGACGATGCGGAGAAGAAATAAATTTGGCTCGGATCTATTATATACCAAAGGAGCAATAAGAGGCTATAACTCAGTTGCAAAAAAAGAGCAGTAGAGCAAGGGTGGCGGATGAACCTCGACCTGTTCGTGATGATGATCCATGTCGGGAAAAAGATCAAGTCGATGAGAATGTCAATAGTTCGGGGACTAATGAGTCCTCGGAGGTCTTGAAGATGCTTGAGGCTTTGACTAAGGAAATGGATACTAACAAAAAAAAGGTTGAAACCTATAATTCATGGGTAGACCAGATTTTGGGAGTGCCTCTGTTCCTGAAGGGATCGGACTCGAAGAGATACATCCAGGTGTCATTCCACCGAGAGCAACATCGAAGTTGATACTGAAGAGGTTTAAGATGCATGATCTCTCAAAGTATGATGGAACCACAGATCTACAGGAGCACGTGACGTCGTACACTCGTGCGGTGAAGGAAAATGACATACACCCGGATGAGATCGAATCGGCGTTGCTGAAGAAATTTAGCGAAACACTGTCTAAAGGAGTAGTGACATGATATTCTATGTTACCTGAATATTCTATTAACTCATTTGAAATGTTTGCAGATGCTTTTATAAAGGCACATGCCTGAGCAAAGAAGGTTCAAGCGAGGAAAATGGATATATTTAAAACTTCTTAGAAGGATGCGGAGTTGCTGGGGGAGTTTGTGACAAGGTTCCAAAAGGAACAGATGTTTCTTCCTCGGGTATCTGATGAATGGGCAGCGGAAGCCTTCACAAATGGATTGAATCCTAGGAGTTCCAATTCCTCTTTAAAACTAAAGGAGAACTTGTTGGAGTTCCCGACAGTGGCATGAACGGACATGCACAATAGATATGAGTCTAAAATCTAAGTGAAGGATGATTAGCTCGAACTTCCTCTAGGGTCGGCAGGACGGAACAAGAATTTTGATAAATCAAATAGAGTAGCTGAGTTAGAATTAAAGCCTTCAAAAGATAGGTATCAACCCTATGATCAACCTAAAAGATCAAACTTAAGATTTGATTAGGGTCGTAACAATCACAATTTCTCATCGGACAGAGGGGATAGGCACAATGATCGAGGATCTACTAGCAGAGGTTTGCATTTTTAGAATGATATCGGTGGATCTTCTTCTAATAATGTTGAAAACCCGAGACTATCTGAGTATAACTTCAAGATCGATGCGGCCTGACTTATTTCAGTTATTGGTCATATTAATGAGACAAGGTGGCCGAGACCACTTCAGACAGATCCGTCTCAACCAGATCTAAATTTGATTTGTGATTACTATGGTAATCATGGTCACCAAACGGAAGATTGTCGTCAATTGAGGGATGAAGTGGCATAGTTATTAAAAAAGGGCATCTACATGAGTTTTTAAGTGATCAAGGAAATGAAAACTACAGAAATAGGGAAGCAAACAAGCAAGCGGATCCGATTGAACCCCAGCATGTCATAAACATAATTATCAGAGGGATGGGCATTCCGAATGGATCTGTCATGACTGTAAAAAAGACAAAAGTTTCAATAACTATGGAGAAAAGATCCAGGGATTACATACCGGAGGAGACAATGTCTTTTAACGATGAAGTCACAGAGGGCATCATTCAACCTCACAATGATACACTGATAATTTGTCTTTATCAATAAATTTTAGATTAAGCATATTTTAATTAATTCAGGTAGATCGGCCAACATCATTCGGTGGAAGGTGATGGAGCAATTGGGTTTGTTGGATCAAATTGTACTGGCAGCCTGAGTTCTAAATGGATTCAACATGGTAAGTGAGACCACGAAAGGGGAAATCACTCTTCTAATCAATGCAACCGGGACAATTCGGCAAATGAAGTTTTATGTCATTGAAGGAGAAATGAGGTACAACGCACTATTTGGCAAGCCCTGGATACATGAAATGAAGGTCGTACCTTCGACATTGCATATGATGCTGAAGTTCTCAACTCTAGAGGGAATTAAGACAGTTTGAGGAGAGCAATCGGTAGCAAGGGAGATGTTCGCGGTAGAGGAGTCAGTGCAACCACCAAAGGAAGTGAAAGACACGTGTAAAGGCAAGAAAGTCAATTAGGAACCACAGGATTCGGGCCCATCAAGTCCAAAGAAATAAGAAGATGAGAAAATAGATTACGAGGAAGAGAAGGATTACCATCGCATCCCGAGGTCATTTGTGCTGCCGGATGATTCAGATGCTATGAAGTCAACTATAGAAGTGCTGGAGCAAGTCATCTTGTTCGTGTATCTACCAGATAGAAATATATACCTAGGAAATGGGTTAACCTCGGAGCTCAGGCTTAAATTAATTAAATTCCTTAAAGCTAACGTCGATTGCTTTACCTGGTCCCATTTAGACATGACATATATTTTAACGGAGATCACGACTCACAAGTTGAGTTTGGACTCAAGTTTTCCTCCGGTAAAACAAAAAAAAGGTCAATGACCGACTACAAGTATCGGTTTATTAAGGAGGAGGTAACAAAGTTATTGAATATAGGTTCTATCCACGAAGTAGAGTATCTGGACTGGCTAGCAAACGTAGTTGTCGTACCTAAAAAAGGCAATAAATTGAGAACGTGCATAGATTTTAAGGATTTAAATAAAGCATTCCCAAAAGATGTTTTTTATTTGCCACACGTCGATCGAATGATTGATGCTACAGTAGAGCATGAGATGCTGAGTTTTCTTGACGCTTACTCTAGGTACAACCAAATTAGGATGAACCCGAATGATCAAGAAAAAACCTCTTTCATAACTAGGTATGTGACTTACTTTTATAATATAATGTCATTTAGTTTTAAAAAAACTGGAGCAACATATCAACACCTAGTTAACTGCATGTTCGAGGACCAAATAGGTAACATAATGAAGGTTTATATTAATGATATGTTAGTGAAGTCCCTAGAAGAGGAGGATCATGTAAAGCATTTGCAGGAAATATTTGAGATACTATGAAAGTACAACATGAAGCTGAATCCAGAAAAGTGTGTTTTTGGAGTTGGCTCGGGCAAGTTCTTGGGTTTCTTAGTTTCAAACCGAGGAATAGAGATCAATCCGGATAAAATCAAACTTATCGAAGAAATTCTGGAGGTACTTGAAGATTTGAAGGCGGTGCAAAGACTCACCTGAAGGCTGGCCACCCTGAGTAGGTTCATTTCTCGGTCTTCGGAGAAAAGTCACAGGTTCTTCTCTTTGTTAAAAAAAGAAAAATGACTTCGAATGGACACCAGAGTGCCAACAAGATTTGAGGGATTTTAAGTACTTGTCTAGCCCGGCGCTGCTGCACAAACACAAGGTAGATGAGCAGTTGTTCCTGTATCTAGCAGTGTCCGAAGTAGCCGTAAGTGCAGTTTTGGTTCAAGAAGAGAAAGGTACACAATTTCCTATTTATTATATGAGTAGAACATTAGCTAGTGCAGAGACTAGGTATCCTCATTTAAAAAAATTGGCATTATCTTTAATAACGACTGCTAGAAAATTGAGATCATATTTTCAATGTCATCCTATATGTGTAGTAACAACTTATCCGCTAAAAATGTAAAGCATAAATCGAAACTGTCTGGCAGATTAGCCAAATGTGCAGTAGAAATTAGTGGATATGACATAGAATATAAGCCAAGAATAGCTATAAAGTCTCAGGTTTTAGCAGACTTCGTAGTTGATTTTACACCCGAAATGATTCCCGAAATAGAAAGAGAACTGATAATAACATTGGGAGCAACTTCGAGGGTCTGGACCTTGTACACGGATGGAGCTTCGAATGTGAAAGGGTTCGGACTCGGGGTAGTGCTTATGACAACTGTGGGAGATGTTATTAAGCAATCAATAAGAACTGTGAAATTAACTAACAATGAAGCCGAGTATGAGGCTATGATTGCAGGTCTATAGTTGGCACAGAGTTTGGGAACAGAAGTCATCGAATCAAAATGTGACTCGCTTTTGGTTGTTAATCAAGTGAACGATGTGTTCGAAGTGAAGGAAGAAAGGATGCAAAATTACTTAGAGAAAATTCAAGTAATATTGCATCAATTTAAAGAATGGACCATAAACACGTATCTCGAGAATAAAATAACGAGGTCGATGCGTTGGAAAATTTAGGGTCATCCGTGGAAGCTGAGGAGTTTATTCAGGAACAATTGTACAACTGCCAAACTCCGTGATTGATGGTGGCCATGCTGAAGTGAATACGAAAAATATGACTTGGGATTGGCGCAATAAGTATATTGACTACCTTAAGGATGGAAAATTGCCTACGGATCCAAAGGGGTCAAAGGCACTTCATATTATGGCAGCTAGGTTTAGCTTGGTAGATGGCCAGTTGTACCGAATGTCCTTTTATAGTCCTTTAGCGAGATGCTTAGGACCAGGGGAAATTAATTATGTGATGTGTGACGTTCACAAGGCAACTTGTGGAAATTATTCGGGAGTAAAATTGTTGGTTCGAAAACTGATTAGGGTTGGGTACTATTGGTCTCAAATGAAGGAAGACACAAAGATATTCATCCGAATATGTGATGAATGACAAAGGCACACACCGATGATTCACCAACTAGCAGAATTAATGCACCTGGTTTTGTCACAATGATCATTCATGAAATGGGGGATGGATATTGTGGAGTCACTCCATGGGCATCCGAAAAGGTACGCTTTATTTGTTTATGATTGATTACTTTTCTAAATGGGTTAAAGCGAAGGCCTTAAATTAGAGAGAAGGAAGTCATCAATTTCATTTGGGATCACATCGTTTGCTGGTTCAACATACCAACGGAGATTACTTGCGACAACGACCGTCAGTTTGTTGGAAAGAAAGTAAATGACTTTCTTGAGGGATTGAAGATCAAGAAGATAGTGTCAAACCCGTATCACTCGAGTGAAAATTGGCAAGAGGAGTCAACAAATAAAACAATCATTCAGAACTTGAGGAAGAAACTAAAAGAGTCGAAAGGCAAGTGGAGAGAAATTCTACCGAAGGTATTGTGGGCATATAGAACAACGCCAAAGTCTAGCACCGGGGAGACATCGTTCTCTTTGATTTATAGTGCAGAAGCACTAACTCCGATGGAAGTTGGCGAGTTGAGCTTAAGGTTCAGCCTTGCAACCGAAGAATTGAACAATGAAGTTATGGCTGTCAAGCTTGATTTAACGGATGAACACCATGAGTTAGCATTTCTACGGTTTGTGGCTCAAAAGCAAATGATGGAAATATACTACTACCGAAGGACTAACCTTAGGCACTTTTAAGTAGGGGACTTGGTTCTACGAAAAATAACCCTCATCACCAAAAATCCCAATGAAGGGAAATTTGGCCCGAACTGGGAAGGTTCCTACAAAGTGTTAGGAATAATCGGTAAAGGCTTGTACCAGTTGGAAGCCGAAGATGGTCAAAAGTTGCCAAATAACTGAAACATTGCACACTTGAAGCGTTATTACTGCTAAGGTATGTGATCGATTAATTTTTTGAACTTTATTTATGTCGATATTGCTAACTTTTGCAGGAACAAAGATGGAGTAATTATTCAGAGACAAGAGAGTTAGAATTAGGTCTAAAAATACATGTTGCACTCTTTTTCCCTTAGCATGGTTTTATCCCGAAAAGGGTTTTTTCGGTAAGGTTTTTAATGAGGCAATAATGTAAAGCGTGTTACTAAGTAGTTGAAGACCGAAGTTGAAGATCATACAAACACTGGGACTGGAGACTGCCCGATAATAAAGAGCAAATAATATTTGAATTCTCATGCTTCGAATACAAACACTAGGGGACTGTCATACCCTCAGTAAAGAAGTTCGGAATGAAGAAATTCGAAGCTATGAAGAAAGTCGAAGTTTTTTTTAAGTTTGTTAGGATTATTGTGAGGTTTAAAAGATCGAACGAATCTTGCCCAAATACTGTTAATGTTACGACAAATCGTGTAAAAGTGGAAAGATTTAAATGAATCTTGACCAGTTGTTTGACCATTGCAAAGTTTGAATGAAAATACACTTTGTCCAAAATTTACTTCGACTATACTCATTTGCATACTTTTACCTCCGGACGATTGATGAAACTTAAAAAGCTTACGAGCCAATTGTTTTGTTAAAATCCTTAATTGGGGACTGTCGTCGCAAAAATACTCTAAACAAAAATAAGAAATGTTCTGAGAGTACCCTTTTAAGGCACAATGGTCAAAGTGAACTCAACCTATTCTTAAAGACACATGAAATTGTCTAAGGAACTGGAAATAAATGAAGTTCCAATATTCACTCCTGAAGTGAATAGGAGACGTCTTATTCACAAGAATAAAGATAAGGTCCTGATATTTAGTCATTGAATGACCTAAAACCGGAAGAAATTTCCCTGTGTAAAGCAAACAAAAAGTAAAGGTTTGTAAGAATGACTTAAGTTATTTTTAAGACCGAGATAAACTTTCATTCGGCCCAATGCAAACTGAGTGATGTTTTGTTTGATTAAAATTCTGAAGGCGGAGGCAATCAGTGGGTTGAGATTTTATTTGACTAAGCGTTGAAAATAAGAAAGCAATGAAACATGTCGAAGGGTAGAAAAATCATAACTAAAAGAGATATTAAATTTATACATAAGGCCGGTAAACATCTAGAGAAAAACATATACAAAGGAAACAAAAAAAAATACAAAGGCATGAAAGCCTGGAATTTAATCGGACTCGGATACTAAATCCTCCGGGTCATCATCGGCGTTGTCACCATTCAGCTTACGGTAGGCCCGGAGCTCGACCTCTTCAGCTTCAACAATCCTGGCATCATTATCCGGAATCCCATCCCGAGCCTGCTTCAAAGTATATCTTCGAACATTCTAAGTTATGTACTCGGATCGAAGAACTGTTCGGGCTACCTCCGCTTCTACATCAGCTCGAGATTGGTTTCTTTCGGCCAAGGCTTGGTAAAGTTAGGCTAAAATCTTAGCATTCCTCTGGTTCGAGGCCTCAGGCTTATTTCTTAGCCCTTCATTGTTTTGGGCTTGTTAGTCAGCTTGGTCCTGAGCCATTTTTAGTGCAGCATAGTCGGCGGCCCTGTCAGTATCCATTACAGTAAGTTCAGCACCAAGGTGGTTGAGTTCGGCATTCAAAAATTCAACTTACTGAGCTTGATAGTGCCGAACTTATTCTTGTTCCCCGAGCTGCTGAGTGAGGACTTCGACATCTTGGAAGAGTTTTTCATTCTCTTCCTCAAAAATATTATTTTCCTCAATGACAAGATCGATGTCGTTCATTGTACGGCGGTAGTTGCCCTTGATCTAGTCAAGCTCAGCTCGAATAGTGGGCAAGTCACCGACTTACTGTAGTTGGACATCCTTTTGTTGAAGAATCCATGTGAGGTGCTGAATTTCTTTCTCTTGGGCGTCCAGTTGCCCTTCAAGGTGATTATTTTCATCCAAGCACCGAATGAGACCCTCACCAATAAGAACGGAGGGCTGTAAAAATTTAAAATTGAAGGAAAGTTAGAAAATAAAAATAGTACAAGTGTCAATTTGAGCGATCAAGAAGAATACGTACCCGGTTGGAGGCGTGCATACCCTCGTTGAAGAGACATTGCCAAGAAACATTCTGCATTTTCTCCCTATTAGACTACGATATGAGGGGCCTCATGTAGTTATCAACCTCGACCGGACGGGACATAAAGTTTGTGTCCTTAGGAAAGGAAATGGTGACAGATCCCATTTTCCTCGGTCCGCACTTAGTGCTGGGAAAATGTTCACAAGCTTAGATCGGGAGCTAGTGTGGTTTCTCGGGATCCTGGAGGATTTAGTCATTTTGTGTGGTATGACCAGATGAAAAACCCGATGGTGTGAGCCCGTTCGACCCGGGATGCGGAGGTACCAGCTTCTTCGAAGAAGCGATCAAAATCTTCTTGCCCAAAGGTTTGGGTCAGTTGTTGTGATGAAGGAAGAGTTGAAGTGGAAGTCTTAGTTTTCTTAGCCAATGACTCCTTATCCATGGATTCATCATCATCTTCAATGATGATAGATTATACGATCAGTAGTGCAGGGAAAGGTGTAGGCGCAACCTTGGTTGGAGGTAAAATTAGCTCGGCTACTTTAGTAGCAGCGTTTTCTTCTCTCACTTCGGCTAGAGTGTCTTCAGCCGAAGTGGTAGTGGTAGTGGTGGAGACTTTGCTTACCTAGATATCTTCTAGGGAAATGCCGATATCTTGAGCTCGGGAGGAGCATCCCGCCTCCGAGTTACTTTTCCTTTTTTTGGCGACCGAATGTAATTTCGGAGGCTTTGAGGATTTAAATTTTATGGGGTTTTCCTTCTTTTGTGCCTCGGAAATACGGCAAACTAAGGCCGCCAGGTCGAACACCAGATTGGGAATAGTTGGAGCAGCTGGGGGGTTGGACCTTGGGGTCGAGGAGCCCTTCGGTTAACCTGGGAGTTAGAAAAAATAGAAAAAGTGGAAAAAACTTACAAGGTTTTTGTTGAGGTCACAAAAAGAAAGTAAAAAAGGAGGATGGTTTCGGGCCACCCATCATTTGTCAGAGAGTTCCTTCCATGTCCGCTGCTTATGCGGATATGTGATGATTATTTTCTCAACCCATTGGTGGAGGTTTTCCACATGGGCCGGAATCCATTGGACGACTGAAAAAATGTAAAAAATGGAAGTTAAAAAGTAGATCATCTAAATTGAAAGAAAAGGAAATTATTTTGATACTTACGTGCATGTTCCACTCCTCCAGGAATGGCATGTACCTAGCCAGAATAATTTCAGCGGTTGGAACCACAACAAAATGTTCCATCTAGCCCCGGTCTCGATTCTCATCAACACTAGAGAGGATGGGAAATTTTCCTCGCTTGGAGAGCTGGATGATCCCATCACGAAAGAATCACGGCACATACAAACAAATCAAATTATCCAAAGTAAAACATTTGTTGACCAAGTTAGCAAGAAAATAGAGGCAAGTTACGACCCTCCAGACGGACGGACCAATTTGTGCAAGACATAGATTGTAGCTCTTGCACATCTTGAGGATCACACGGTTGATTGGTGGGTCGAGTTTGAAAGTGAAGGGGTAGGTGTATACGTTGGAATATCCGGACCTGAAGGTGGTGATGTCTTCATTCGGGTCGGGAATAATGATCCCGGAGAGATCTTTCTAACCGCATTCATCTCAGGCTCTAGCGATGTCAGAGATTTTGATTGAGGACAACCAGTTTCTAGTTTCCTCCCCTTGGTTGAATTTTTTGGAAGTAGTTTGAACGGCGAATTCAGTGTTGAAGTGGAAGGTTGATAGGGAGCATATCAAAGGCTCTAGGTTCAGCATCAACCTGAGCATTGGAAGATTCCCCGACACCGGTGGTGTCGTCGGTGGTCGGCGGAGTAGAAGGAGTCGGAGAAGAAATTCTTGAAGAATATCGAGTTGTTTGAGCCATTGTTTTGAAGGTATGAAGTTATGAAGTTATGAAGGTTTGAAAATTTAAAGGTTTAAAGATATGAAGACTTGAAGATTAGAAAAAATTCCAGGGAATTGAAGGATGATTGTTCCTAGAAAATTTACCAAAAGGTAAAAATTAAGGAATGAAAAAAGAGGGATTTTATAGAGGCGAAGTCATCATTGCAAAACGTTTCGGTTTGTGAATCGAAACGGCGGTTCAACCAGAAGGTGACACATGTCTAGAGTGGCAGAGTGAAGAGACGTGAGTCAGATCGTGGAGTAGGTCAAATGGTTCGCTTTCTCGCCTATTTCGAAATGATTTGAAAAAAAACTTGCAAGAGAAGACACCGAGGAAATCGTTTCCACTTCCCATCACTTTGGTAAACTTTGATCCGAAAAGTGTAGGGACTATCTGTATACGATAAAATCTAGCACGATATATGGCATGGTTTAATCCGGGAGTATGAGGTCGAAGGGAGTAGCAATGTTGTGCACCGGGCGCGAGGATACCCAGGGTGAGTCCAAGTGAAAGAGGAAGGCCAAGCGTAGACCGAACCAAATAACACCAGGTAAGCGACCGAAGAAGTTTGATGCATGCTCGTTCCGGGTTTGGTGCCAGCCGTTACTCTTTGGTCATTAAGTGTGAGTTATTGTCATTTAATTGCATTAAATTAGAGAATGATTATCGGGCATAAATGTCTTGTAGTGATAGCTATAAAAGGAGCTCAACCTTCATGTTGGAAGGGCATCTGATTCTTATTTTACTTACTTGCACGATTTTACTGTTATCTTAAACTGTACAAGCTCTCAATGTTGGCTCGGGCTCGAAGCAACTTAGCTAAGGACTGGACCAAGCTCATTAACAAGTTTCAATCAAGATACTATCAATTCAGGCTATTTCTCTTACTTGTGATTGTCATTTATTTACTGCTAATTATTTATTGCATTTACTTACAAATTAATCTACGTATACTTAAAATCAATATACAAATTCAACTGTAATTTTTTTTTTGGTTAAACATTTCACAAATAGTGAGAAGAAAAAGAAGGAAGACAGAATAATAGCAAGAAAAAGAAGAAGCACAACAGAAGGTCGCACCAAAGTGGTTAAACTTAAAAAATGTTGCAAATATTGGCTATGCTTTAAGCATTTATATAAAAAGTGACTACCTAGTGTTATTTTGGTAATAAATTACTTGTACCCAGCATTATATTTACATCAAAGCATATTGATTCACATGGTTAACTTATATATAAAAATGTGAATGTATATAAATTAACTGTAATTTAACGCTAATAATAGTATGTGAAGACACGTGTTATATATTTATTATGTCGATGTAAGAATGTTGATAAGTTTTTACTTGTCATTTTTAATTCTTTCTCATAAAAGAGCGCTAAATATAGAAATTGCACTTGAATCTAATTTTCATATGGAGGTGGTAAATAGTATAAAACTTACATTTATTATCTCATCTACTAAGGAGTGCATGGTTATTACTCTTAATCAAGAGGGAAAGGACTTTATAGAAGGACAAAAGATAGTTCAGATTTATGATTTGAATTTCATTCCTTCTGTGCTCAATAAGTGGAAACAATCAAGAGAAAAAATATTTATAGACCAACAAGTATGTACGTAGTATACTTTTCGGGGTATACATTTTATGCTAACCTTAATGGCATAAAACAACGTGATTCAATTATTCATATCGTATTTTGTATACCTTTCTCTCCATTAATGTCAAACATATCTGCTCGTGATTCTTCAACAGTTTACTGCAACTATATATTGTAATAGTATACGATATATTTCAGTTGCATACTTTTTTTCAGTAAAGTTATATTTATCAATGCAGAATAATCAAAATTTCTTTCCAAATTTATGACTTCCTTTTTAGCTACATCTTTTTCGCATTGCTCTCCATTTCAATTTCTTTAACTTCAAGCCTTTAGAGAGGATGTCACCAAAACATGAAAAAAAAAACACCCAATGTTTTTGCATCTACTGGAATTTGAACCTAAAACATAATAACTCTCAACTCACTTCATTAACCGATAGGCCACACCCCCAATACTAATGATTTTGTTGTGGCATTCTTATTGCACGTCAGTTGCCTTTCACTTCTGGCTAGTTGACTTCTCCTAAACATTTCTTAGTAAAACAGCAGAAATATCACAGTGAAAGAGTTCTACATAGGAAATACATAGATGCATCAAATAAAGGATCAGAGATTCTCACTCACTTTCTCTCTTCCTTTTCTTTTTTTTTGGGATCAGAGATCATGAAAACTAGATAACCTACAGAAAACTCCTAATGGCAAAGAAGGGTAGATCAAATTCCTGAGGCTTGAAAGCATAAATATAACAGATACCGAATCGACATGAAGACATGTACAACAGAAAGTTCAATTACATGGAGAACCCCTTGAGTGGAGCAAATTTGGTCAATATCTCGACTTCCTTCTCTGCCGATTTCTGTTTCTTCAGCTTCCATTCTGAGCTTTGGGAGTTAGCCACCTGAATTTCATCAACTATCTTTGGAAGATGGCCCATGACCTTTCTTTGCTTTGATTTTGCTTCAGCAATCTTCTTGTTAGTTCTGTCAGCAACCTTGGCTAATGCAGCTCGACGTGATTGCAAGACAGCAATCTTTTCATCAATTTCCTGTATAGCTGAGGAAGTAGAGATATCTTCAACCTCAAGTAGAGCTATTGCTTGCTTTGAGGCATTGTAATCATCCCTTAGCGTAGAAACGCGAGTCAATTTAGCCTCGAGGTCAGCAAAGAATTTGTCAGCGTCCTTAGCTACTCGCTTAGCTTCTAGAAAATCGTTCCTGGCTAATGGGATTTCTTGGATTAGCTTCAGCATTGAAAGCTCTCTATCACTGAGGTCAGGATCATTCTGAAGCTCCAAAGACAAGGTTGTAACTTCAGTAAGTTTGTCAGAGGTAATTAAAGCAGGAAAACCAATACGTAGGAGGTTAACAAGTTTCGTTCGAGAATCAGTCATTTCTTTTTCTCCCCGAGAGCCAGAGATATTGCTTGGACTTCCGTGAACAGGCAAAAGTAGAATGTCATCAAGTGAACTAATGTAGTTATCGAAATCCTCTGGAGTTACTTGCCGGCAGGCTAGAGGAGTGATGGTTGCATTGTCATCAGACACTGTAGAACTCTCCAACAAAGAACTTTGCAGTTCTTTTGGTGCTTCATTGTTTTCTATGGTTTCTTCCTTGATTACGAGTACATTAGGGACTTCGGTATTAGTGATGTTAGGATGAACTTTCTTCCATAAATACCGTCCTTGCTGCTTCACAGTGGACTTCCTTTTCCGTGAAGAAGTTCCTCCTCCTTCACCAGTCTTACGGGCCTTTCCAGAATTAGTTGATTGACCAGTTTTGCGGGCCTTTCCAGGCATAGGTGATTGAGAAAGAGGCTTAGGTTCAGCTGTAGAAGAATGTGAATTGTACAAATAGAAATGTCAAGGAATAATAAATAAGTTAATATGTGCCTCAACATGTTCCACAAAAAGGGTCTAAAAACAAACATCATCAAGACATCAAGTAAATACAGAGGCAACAAGCAACATGGATATCAGAAAGCAAATACATTTTGTTCTGTTAATTATCGGCTAGAAAATTGGAACTGAATGTTTGTGGTTAGTATCATGACAGACTGAAGGCGAAGTCTGTAAACTTCACAAAGCCTATCTTCAGTTGGTTTCTAATGTATGACTAATATGATCCAAATATTTGTAAATGGCTTAAAAGTTTTCAAAATCAACATCTTTAACAGCTATGAACAAACAGCCAGGTTAGTCTTCATCATTGTTCTTATGCATTGAAGGTTTATTACCTTGTAAATAAAGGATGTCCTGTGGAGATAAGTTAGTGCTAACACGTGTAGGATGGCATGCGGTACTTTGCCACCTTATAACAACACTATTGATGGACAGAACTTGGTGGCAAAACTCACTGGAATAAGGGTACATGCCAACTTGCAGTAATATAAAAAGGATAATGAAGAGGAATGAAGACTGCCGATGTTAAAAGAATAACAATATTAAACAACCTAAGCCAGAGCTCAGGCCATTCACATGGTGCTATGTTACAGAGAGTATCCTGGATCCTACAATGCGTTATTATCTTTTGGATTGGTACGACGAAATCTCATGATGTTTAGAGTAAAGTGATCCCCATGAGGTGGAAGCAAGGGCGTAGCTAGGTGTTGTTAAGAGGGTGCAATTGAATCACCTTCGCCGGGAAAATTATACTGTGCAAATAAGGAAAAATGATTTTTTTTAATACATAAATGGTTGAATCCCCTTGACATAAGGGAAGATTCTACTGTAGTGGCAAAGGGAGTTCAAAAATTATTTTAGATCACAAATTTAAATCCTAGATACATTCTAGTATTTTTTTAATCAACTTGTATGTATTCTTGGCTGAGTCATTGTGTGGAAGTAGAACAAAAGATAGATTAGGTTAGTGATACCTCAAGGTGTTCTAGAGCAAGGGGAGAAGGATAGAGGGAAACAGAAAAATGAAGAAGAGAGAATAAAGAGGGTGTTTGGCTAAGCTTATAAGCCGGTCATACTAGCTTATAAACACTTTTTGGCTTATCTACGTAGTCAGCAAATACCAAAAGTACTTATATGTCCAAATCAACCAAAAACCATACGTTGGTCACCTTAACTTATAGTTTTATAACTTCTAGGCACTTCTGGTTTGACCAAACCTTTTACGATTATCCTTAATATTTTTTGTAATCTCCAAAATACTCTTCCTAAACATAACTTTTAATTACTTCACTATTCTATTTCCATTATTCGTCCCTTTTTATGTAAAAATACTTTTAACTTTATATATTTGGTAAATAACTTTAAGGACACTTCAGTCATTTAACATAAAAAATGCTTATCAGTACCTTTTTACCACGACTTATTACAGTTTAAGCATTTCTATCCAAACACGAAACTGCTTATGTATAAAATCAGTTTCAGCACCTAAAACTGTTTTTCAGCTCTTAATACTTATGAACTACTTTTAGTCAACTAACCCTTATGGGCTCAAATTCTTTTTTGTTTTTCAGGATGGTGGTGCCCATGTCAGCTTACACGCACCTTAATTATTTTACCGGGTACATGCTACCTTCCACCAACACAGATAACGTGTAACTCTGTCCACCAAGGCTTGGACAGGTGAAAAGAAATCACCTAGTATTTTGCCTCTAGTGGATTTGAACCTGAGACCTCATGGTTCTCCACTCACTTCATTGACCACTAGGGCCACACTCTTGGGTGCTACGAAAGGATAAACTCTTAGGGGTCGTTTGGTAGCTGGTTAGGATTATGCAAGTATTGTAATGTAGTTATTAGTAATGTAGGTATTAGTTATGCAGGTATTAGTTACACATAAATTATTTCTTTGGATGTTGGTTTGTTATATTAAAAGTTAATAAATATGATATACTTTTTAAAATTAAAATATTATATTTTTTTTACAAAATATTAAAATATTGTAGTAAAATATTATATTAAAAATTATATAAAAATATTTGTTTAGAAAAAGAAAGTATTTGAGTGGGAAGTGATAAGGGTAACATTGTCATTTCAACTTTTATTCATGTATTAGTTATTCCATCTTCTACCCCGCATAAAATAATACAAAGATTCCCTCATAACTTATACATGTATTAGTTATGCGGGTTTCTAAATTGCAAACCAAACGACGTACTAATTTTATACATGAATAACTTACTTCCTAACTAGCTACCAAACGCGGTATAAGTATGCAGAAATTAATACATGAATAAGGTGTTTCTTTACTAGCTACCAAACGTGGTATAAAGTTATGCAGAAATTAACACATGAATAAAGTGTGTTTTTACTAGCTACCAAACGACCCCTTGAGATATTAAATCGTCATTTCAGGTGTCACAAGCAAAGTATATGAGGTCCTACTTTGATGATTAATAGGGATTGGGCAGCGTATTAACCCACTTGAATTCTAATCAAGAACAAGATTAAAAAGGTGACCTGAATGAATGGAGGGGTGTAACACCAAAAAGAGGAGAAAACACAAGAATAACCCCTGACAAGAAAGAATAACTAGGAAAAAGAACACGAGATGCAATCAGATTGCATAAAGAGTTAAAGACTCGAGAACTTGCAAAAAGACATCAAGAACATGATCAAGAATTGAAAGAGACACTTGACCAGGCCCTAAACTAGATGAAACTCACAATAACACAGAATAAAAAAGAGAATTAAGCAAGAACAAGGCAGACAGAAGCCTGATAAAGAATAACACAAGCACAAGAATTCGAGAACAGAGCAAGAACTAAAACAAGAATGCAAGATTAAGGCTCTTGACCCTAAATTGAGCAACTAAAGGCACTGAATTGTATAAAAACACAACACTTCCCGTATATTACCAATAAAGAACCTAAGATATCAAAAAATAAGAAGGAAACATGATTACCTCAAACGTTCACTTGAATGAATAATCTGTAGAGTTCTCTAAGAACCATTAGGGCTTCTTAAATCTAATCAAGGAGAACATCTTTAATCATCAAAAACATATTCTACAGCCTCTCATCTTTTAGAGGCTATTTATAACATAGGAAAACCCTAAATCTTTCTAAATTAGGCCCATATGCCTAAACAAGGAAAATCAGCAACTAAAACTACAAATATAACTTAAGTGGCATGTCATCGACATGTGCCACTTATGAGCTAAGGCTCTAACTTACTTAACCAAATGTATACTGTATTCTCATGTCCAAACCCATTTGGGAAAGACCATAAGTCATCAAGACCCAGTGATACCAAAACAAGACAAGTCACTTGTGCCATTGCATTGTTGAACCCCCAACAAGTTGATCCATTTGAGTTTCTTCACAATAAAAATCTTCATATTTAATCCTTCCAAGGCACTTCATATCTTCCAGTATTGTCCAAGTTTCTATTCCAAGGTCTATCTTTCCCCACTTCGCTTGACTTGTAGTTGATCTCCCCATGATACCATCATATTTATAGAAAAGGGAGTTGCAAATCTTGAAAAAACTATAACTCTATCTCTAACTCAAAAGATAAAGTTGGGTAAATGTAAAATCTACGATAAGGTTATCTCTATTTTATTCCTAACTAATAACTAAAAAGAGATGATCAAAATTCAAATATAACCTTATCTTAAACAAGATTATCTTATTTCTAACTATCTGATAAAGATAACTAATATTGTCACTATCTATATCATTCTCCTCCGGATGGAGAAATTTAGGTACCGATGAGTGAGATTGCTAGTGTAACTCCCAGAAGACTTGAATAACAGAATGCGGTAGTTGATTCTTCCGTTGCACAAATGAAAATGATGAAAAGGTGTTGGTTGAATGATATGGATTATTTTATTTGTGGAAAGTAGACGGGTTGGTTCTTTTATAAGTAATGGGTGTAGTGTAATGAATTGTACTTTAGCTCTGATACCAAAATTGATGGAGCACCAGAAGGGAGAAAGGAAAAAAGGAGAAAATGATATAGAGAAATAGGAGGAATGAGATAGAAGAATAGGAAGAGATCCATTCATAAAACAGTACTTAGCTCAAGTGTCTTAAACAAAGTATGCCGGTCCTATTATCCTATTTATAGGATAGCATGTTTTGAACTAGTCAGAACTTTTAAAAGTACTTAGCTCTCATCTCTAATTAAGAAGATATGCTTGAACATAACCTTATATCTAAGGTAAATTATCAACTACTTTACAGAAAAGATAGATAAATTAAAACCTTATCTTAACAATAAAACTGTCCTTATTTACTTTTGACTAACATATGAAGATAAAGAACCTTCTCATAATCTACATCACAAGGGTGCATCTTCATGTTTACAAGATTAGAACCCAGGAAGTCATGATCTTTAATACAGGGCAATTGCAGGGTGTTTGGATAAGCTTATAAGATGGTCAAACCAGTTTATCAGGATTTTTTTTACTTATCTATGCATTGGTAAACACCAAGAGTGCTTATAAGGCAAAATCAATCAAAATCCATAAGTTGGTCACCTCCATCTTATGAATATTTAACTTATGAATTTCCAAAACTTTTTACTATTTTCTCTGCATTATTTTTCGTAATCCTTGAAATGTCTCTCGCAAATCAGAACTTCTAAGTCCCTCTTCATTCCATTTCCGCTTTTCATCCTTCTCATTGTAAAGATACCTTTGAATTTCTATATTTTTTAAATAGTTTTAAGGAAACTTTGGCACCATTTTACCAAACACATCAACTGCATTATTTCAGCTTCAACACTTTGATGCTTATCAGCTACTTTCAGCCAGCTAAGCCAGAGGAACTCTAAGTTTGTAAATTGATCAAATTAACTTATAAGACGTACTTACATGGTTTATAAGCCCCAAAAGTACTTTTCCGAAATCAAAACCAAAAGCTAATAATTAGTCATCTCCAACTTATTACGTTTTATCTATAATAAGAACTTTTGGTTTGATTCAGATTTTTACAATCTTATCCATAGTATTTTTTATAATCTCAAAATACCATTTCCAAAATAAAACCACTAACTCCCTCTCCATTCCATTTATACCCTTCATCCTTTTGCATGTAAAGATACTTCTAAATTTATATTTTTATAAGCAACTTTTAAGGCCATTTTAGTCTTTTAACAGAAAAAATACTTATCACTTTTTTTTTACCAAGGGAAAGTGGAAAAAAAGAAAGAAGGCAGCATTGAGATTGAATGAGAATGCTTGAATGGGAATCATCTTAGCAACTGACTATAGACATGAGTCTAAGCCGCCGGGAGAGGAGCTGAAAGACTTTCTTCATCCCCCTCTATCAAAATGGTCAAAAAGGAAGGCGGACTACACCTTTCTTTTGATTGGCTTCATGTTCCACTGCTTCCCACTCTGTCTTCTACTAATAAGATAAGAGTGGTGACCCCATATAACTGCTGCTTATTAGTTGTATGACTTCTATTCAAGCACATAACTGTTTATTATGAAATCAGTTTCAAAACTTAAAAGTGTGATGCTTATTAACTACTTTTAATTCGTCAAACCACACAGGCTCCAAGTTGAAAGCCAAGGATGTGGAGAAGATTCCTGGTCCTACCCTCTACTAATGTGTTAAAGATTATGCAGGATATAGTAATCTTCAAAGCAAAGGATTACAGGTGTATCAAAACAAGGAAGTAGCACAGAGTGACAAGAAAAATTCAGCATTAGATTAACACAAAAAGAAAACGAGTAATGTCGCAGGTATGATGCTTTGAAAGAGAGCTATGATAGAACCTAATCAAATCAAGACGAAGAGGGAGCTGCAAGTAAACAGTTATAACCAAGAGCAACAATAATAATGCAATTTGAGGCAGCTCTAGACATTAAGTAATTAGACTAATGTAAAACTATTATGCTAATGCAGATAGGAATTTTCAAGTCTAAAGCTCTTATACAGAGAACAAAAATGGAATGAAAGATAGGCCAAGAGACAGAGCTGTGTAATCATAGAAAGAGAGTTTATCTATCTCTTAACAGTAAATTATAACTCAGGAAAGCCTAAAAATACATTAAATTGTCCAAATATCTCATCAAGAAGTGTCAGAAATTTGCATAGTTCTCGTACTAACCTTTGCCCTCAGGTGATGAGAAAAAAGCATTGAAATCAGCTGGAACTCCCCAAACAAACGATGAGAAAAAAGCATTGATATCAGCTTCAGGGAAGTTTGTTTTGATGTAAGTTTGAAGAGACAGCTTACTCAAAAACCACATTTTCTTTCTTGGGTTTTCTTGAAGCCTTGGTGGAGCAATCAAGTACCTATCTTGAAAGTATCCTGAAGCTTTGACTCTTCTCCCGACTTTCCAAGTCCAAATATCACCTGGATTTGGCCAATCTACAGGAGCATAAGGTAAGCCTTCTCCTGACTCCAATAATGCAACAGGCCTGAGTTGAAAACCATCCATTTCTCTTTGAGTCATGCAGACATTGTTATTGTTTGCCTCTGAAGTGCTAATGTTCTCGCCACCTTCCACTATGAACATGATAAATATGCTGAATTAATTTTTTTATATAAGTATAATGCACTAAGATCCACGAATCAATTACCTGTATTATTCATTACATTGTGCATCTAGATTTCTGGAAAAGTGCCAGAATATCTGTACTCTTTCCAAATTAATAGTCTTGTTTTACTTTCTAAAATTAATAGTCTTGTTTTACTTTCTGATAGTAAAACTTAGACATCTTATCTTTAATCAAAAACCCTTATGAAATTTGCATAAATGTCATAGTTTTGCATCACGTGTAAATCCATATAACTTCTAGATATCTAAGCATATCAAAAGAGAAAGCGAAAAAAAGCTCTAAGGTCTGTTGGGGCTTTAAGAGCAAATTGCAAATAGTGTGGGATTTAATGAAAAAAGGCGCAAATGAACAAAAATACAAATATATATATATATATATATATATATATATATATGTTTATTCCCTTCTTCCTATTTTTTTTTCAATTTCTCTTTTTGTTAGTGGACTTGGTATTTTCCGGCAAAGCTTCTGCCCGGAATTAGATCACCATCTTCCGCTAGTCCTATACACAAAACAACACCACAGGGAGATAGATCTCACTCGTGCGACCCCACCCCAGAAAACCCACCGCCGGAGACCACTGGACGCACCGTCACGCGCCAATAACATATATATATGTTTATTCCCTTCTTCCTATTTTTTTTTCAATTTCTCTTTTTGTTAGTGGACTTGGTATTTTCCGGCAAAGCTTCTGCCCGGAATCACCATCTTCCGCTAGTCCTATACACAAAACAACACCACAGGGAGATAGATCTCACTCGTGCGACCCCACCCCAGAAACCACTGGACGCACCGTCACACGCCAATAGATCTGACGCGCCGGCGAGTGGACTGTTTTAAACAAAATTTCTGCGGGAGTCGCAGGCCTTTTCCGAGGCTACCCAACTTTTTTGTAACTATTTGAGCATCGGAAAGCGATTTTTCCAGCGTAACAGATCTGTTCCGGCGGTATTTTTCCAGATCTGTTCTTTCTCGGGTATTGCTAGGCCGTTCCGACCCTACCCGTGCTTTTTGCACCTACAACCAATGCTTCAAAGCTCCAGCGATTTTTCCGGCAACCCATCAGGTTACAACCACCCGGAGTAGTTTCCGGTCGGGTCTGCACATGACTAAAGTTTTCCGACTAGGTCAGGCGGTGAACAGGAATTCTGGCAGTGAACAATATTTCTAGCAGGGAACATTTCTTCCGTTGTTGAACAATGGATTTTAGTGGATTTCAGCGGCGAACAGGTTCGATTCACCTGGAGTTGGTACTTCCAGGTGCCCATAGTAGTATTGGTTCCCGTGTGTGTTAGCGTTAACCTTTGCTGTATTCGTTCCAGTGTGTATTAGTATTGGAGTTAAATTTTGCTTGCTTCGTTGTATTAAATCTTGGCATTATATGCTTGTCCTTTGTTTTATCTATCTAGTCTGTAGTAGCCTGACTTACCTCTAGATTCTTGCTAATTTGTATGTTAGTATTGGTTCTCGTGTGTGTTAGCGTTAACCTTTGATTAGTTTTTTACTCTAGTGGCTTTGGTGAATTGGTGAATGATGGTAGACTAGGGTCATGCTCTCGGTTGGGGATGGGGGTAAGGGAGATGCTAGGCTGAGAATAGGGTCTTGGAACATTGGAACTTTAACGGGAAAATCCATAGAGCTAGTTAAGATTCTTAAGAAGAGGAGAATTAATATAGTTTGTGTCCAGGAGACCAAATGAGTAAGACCTAAGGCTAAGGATGTGGACGGTATAAGTTATGGTACTCGAGTAGGTCGAGGTATAGGAATGGGGTAGGCATTTTAGTAGACAGCGAGCTAAGGGATCAGGTGGTAGAGGTGAGGAGGGTCAATGACAGGATGATGGCGATTAAGTTGGTAGTTGGAGGAGCCATTATGAACATTATTAGTGCTTACGTACCGTAGACGGGCTTGGACGAGGAGGAGAAGAGGCGTCTTTTGAGAGGATTTGGACGAGGTGGTGGGAGCTATAACACCTACTGAGAAGTTATTTGTAGGAGGGAATTTCAATGGACATATCGGATAACTTCCGGAGGGCTATGACGACGTGCATGGAAGCTTTGGCCTCGGGGACAAGAACGGGGAAGGCGTATCACTTTTGGAGTTCACTAAAGCTTTTGGGATGGTGATAGTCAATTCGAGTTTCCTGAAAAAGGAGGAGCATTTGGTGACTTTCCGTAGTTCGGTGGCTAAGACTCAGATAAACTTTTTGCTCCTTAGGAAGGTTAATAACGGTCTTTGTAAAGACTGCAAGGTTATTCCGAAGGAGTGTCTGACAACCCGACATAAGCTTTTGGTGATGGATTTGGAGATCAAGATAGAGAAGAAGAAGAGGGTTATGGATGACAAACAAAGAATCAAATTGGGGAGTTTCACTTTGGCTAGTGCACAGGAGATGGGGAGAGGTTGATGGCCGGGGGGGCTTGGGGGAATAGTGGGGACGCGACCGGTATGTGGGATAGGACGAACAGTTGCACTCAGGAGGTAGCTAGAGAAGTGCTAGGGGTCTCGCAGGGTAGCCATGGTGGACATCGAGGGGACTAGTGGTGAAATGGTAAAGTTCAAGAGAAGGTGAAAGCAAAGAAAGAGATGGATGCGAAATTGGTAGAAAGCAAGAATGAGGTGGAGAAATGGACGAATAGGGAATTATATAAGATGGCGAGGAAGGAGGCAAAGCTAGTAGTTACGGCGGCGAAGATTGCGGCTTTTGAACGCCTGTATGTAGAATTAGAGGAAAAAGACGAGGATAAAAAGTTGTACAGACTAGCCAAATCGAGGGAGATAAGGATCCGTGACTTAAATCACGTGAGGTGCATCAAGGACGAGGACGGCAAAATATTGGTGGAGGACGCGCTTATTATATGGAGGTGGTAGTCTTACTTCCATAAACTCTTGAACGAAGAAGGAGATAAAGACATTGTGTTGGGAGACCTGGAGCAATCCAGAAGATATCGGAATTTTGAATATTGTAGAAATATTAAGGTTGAGGAGGTTAAGGGTGTTGTTCACAGGATGTGCAAGGGACGAGCGACCGGACCTGATGAGATCCCAGTTGAATTTTGGAAGAGCGCAGGCAGGACAAATTTGGAGTGGCTGACTAAGTTGTTTAATGTCATTTTTAAGACGGCAAAAATGTCTGAAGAATGGAGGTGGAGTACGATGATTCCTTTGTATAAGAACAAATGTGACATCCAGAGTTGCAACAACTATAGGGGTATTAAGTTGTTAAGCCTTCACTATGAAAGTTTGAAAAAGGGTCGTGGAGATGAGGGTGAGAAGAGACGTGTCTATTTCTGAGAACCAGTTTGGATTCATGACGGGGCATTCGACTACAGAAGTCATTCATCTTATTAGGATGTTGGTGGAGCAGTATAGGGAAAGAAAGAGGGACCTCCATATGGTTTTCATCAACCTCTATGGAGATGTTTGAAGGTTAGAGATGTACTTGTGGAGTACACTAAGGCGATCAAGGATATGTATGATGGAGCCAAGACCCGAGGAATGCAGACGATGAGGGAAGACTCGGAGCACTTTTCGGTGATGATGGGGTTGCGTCCGAGGGGATCGACTCTAAAGCCCGTTCCTATTTGCTTTGGTGATGGATGGACTAGCGACAAATTCAAGGAAGGTGCCATGGTGTATGTTAATCACGGATGACATAGTCTGATTGATGAGACGCGGAGTGAGCGCTAAGTTGGAGGTTTGGAGACAAACTCACAGTCTAAAGGGTTAGTTTGAGTAGAACGTCTGAGGAATACTTGGAGTGCAAGTTCAGTAACGGGAGCGACCTTGAGACAGGCGTGGAGGTGAAGCTTGGTACTCAAGTCATTCCAAATAAAGGAAGTTTCAAGTATCTCGGGTCCATTATCCAAGGGAATAGAGAGATTGATGATGATGTCACACATCGTATTGTTGCAGGATGGATGAAATGGAGGCTTGCTTCTGGAGTATTGTGCAACAAAAAGGTGTCACCAAAACTTAAAGCCAAGTTTTATAAGGTGGTGGTTAGACCGACTATGGTGTATGGGCGGAGTGTTGGTCAGTCAAGACTTCGCACATCCAAAAGATAAAAGTTGCAAAGATGAGGATGTTGAGATGGATGTGTGGGCATACAAGGAGGGATTGATTAGAAAGGATGATACCTGAAACAGAGTGGAAGTGACCTCGGTGAAGGATAATATGCGAGAAGCGAGGTTGAGATGGTTCGGGTATGTGCAAAGGAGAGACACAAATACCTCAGTGCGGAGGTGTGAGAAATTGGCTATGGACGAGTTCAGGAGGGGTAGAGGTAGGCCCAAGAAGTATTGGAGAGAGGTGATTAGACGGGATATGGTGTAGGTGCAACTTACTGAGGACATAACCTTAGATAGAGAATTGTGGAGGACACGTATTAGGGTGGAAGGGTAGTAGGTAGTTGATCGAAGTCCTACTTACGCTTACATACTGGTAGTTGTAGTGGTATTATTGTAGACCTGCTTAGCCTATCGTATTAATAGACGCAGTATTGCTTTATAGTCTCATGTCGTTTGATTCCTGCTGTTGTGTGTTCTTTCATGTACTTTGTTTATCTTATCTACCTGCATTAGTTATTGCTTCTTTTTTTTCAAAATGTTTTATCATGGCTTATCCGCTTTTGTTACCATCATTGTCATACTGCTTTAAATTTCTTATCCGGGTCTGACCGTTTCTCTTTTTTTGCTTGTGTTTATGTTGTGTCTTGAGCCGATGGTCTTTCAAAAACAGTCGTTCTACCTACCAATGTAAAGGTAAGGTCTGCGTACACTCTACCATCCACAGACCCCACGTTGTGAATTTCACTGGGTTCTCTTATGATAAAAGTGAAAAACCAATTGTTTAGTGTCACAATCTTCTAGAAACGCTCATTCGCAAGGAAAATTTTGTGTTAGAACTTTGATGACGAACACTGAAGCGCACAATAAGTGAGGCGAAGCGCCAACATGTTTTGAGCCTCGTTTCAAGGCTTAAGCGCGCCTTTGACAACAATGCTAAGCATTGTTTCAAAAGATAAATTATTTTTTTACTTGAAAATCAATATTAACCAAAACACCAAAGACATCAGACATTAGTACATTCAATGTGGAAAAAGCGAGTGTGAACTGTGGGGTTAGGTAGTTTGCAACATGACCAGAAATGGAAGATACATTTTAGGACAGTGTTGTCTAGGCCAGCTTGCGTGTACCCTAGATTATTCCACCGATAGCTGCTACTTCCCACCAACACAGGTACCGAGGAAGTCCGTCCAGCCTAGGCTTAGAAAGATGGGGAAAAATCACGTAGTTTTTTCGAACCTAAGATCTCATGGTTCTCCTCCCACTTCATGACAAGAAATGGAACAGTTACGGGTTTGAACATAATTAATACTATTCCCTATATCTCAATTTTCCTTTTTCGTCTGTCCCATAAAGAATAATATCTAATTATTTAATTAAAACTCCCCTTTTACCTTTAATGAAATAATTTAAAATCACACAAATATTTATGTTTTGCTACATACCACAAGTTTCAAAAAATCTTTCTTTTTTTTAAACTCTATGTGTAGTCAAACTATATCACATAAATTGAGACGGAGACGGAGGGAGTAACATTTATAAAAATGTAGTTCCATTAAAAGCAATAAATCACTTCTACTACCTTCTATTCCTAAATTTTGACCCTAATCCTTATTAATCACTTCTAAAATACATTTTTCTTAATTAATTTCTCTAAACCTTGTCGAAATGAGCCAAAAAATGAAGCTTGAATTTACTTCGAAATAAACATGCACGGAACCTGCAGTTGGAAGGAAACCCACAATGGCAAAAAGCAAATTAAAACAAAGAAATGTAAACTTACTGTTGACAGTGACAACTTTAGGCTAAATCTAATGAAATCCACAATGGTTTTTTTGGTGCTGCAGCTCAGAGAGAGAATTTTGCTGGGGTTGGAGAGTAGATGATCAAGATTAAGAGGTTAAAGTGCTGGAAATTGTACGTTTGCTTTGATGAACTCCGTCAGAGTGTCAGTGATTAGTGAGATAAAGAGCTACTTAATTGTCCATTGGATTAGAGAGTTTGAGAAATGAAATACGGTATGAAAAAAACCGAAGTAGGTCCCTATAATCTAATACTAACTCCCTTCATTTTTTTTTAGTCCGTTCAGCAAAAAATTATAATTTTTTAAATTAAAATATATATATATATTATTTTAATGATACATTTTTATTGTTATACAATGATTTTAACATATATTTAACATAATTTTATAATATTTTAAAAAATTATAAATTTTAAAAGAGTTTATGTCTTTCTTAAATTTTTTAGCTAGTCAAACTATATGATATAAAAAAAAAAAAAGGAAGTAACATTATTCATTAGCTAATATACTTTAAAGATGGGAATATGATCATAATTTTTGCAAATGAAATTAATTAAGGTGAAATGGACAAAAGGGGTTCTTTTTCCAAAGCAAACAATGTTCTATTAGATATAATTAAGGAACAAAAGTAGCCATTTCTTTTTGGTACATTTCTTATGACAGTACAAGAGCAGACCTAATTCGTTGTATATGTTTTCAAGATACAACACGTAACAGAAAAATAGCAAACTTAGCTACATTATGTGCCATTAGATTAATCTTTTTATACATACAGTCAAATTTGGGCTAGATATCAATCCCGTGAAGGGCCGGACCACATATCAAATAAAAAATAATTTTTTTGAACATCTTTTGATTGATTTTTCATGAATTAATTTGGGCTAGATATCAATCCAATTTGATGGGTTAAAATGAATTGAGTTGAAATGGGTTGAACTAATAAATGGGACGGTCAATAACCCGTTCAAATTTAAATGGGTTAGGCAGAGCGAATTATGATTTCATGGGTTAAGTTTGTAACATCTATTTCTACCTTCATCGAGAGGGACCCGAGTACGAAGCTTCTAGAAGGTCCGTGGAGTGCCACGTCAGCTGTGGCCGACCCGAAGAATTTGCCTAGGGGTCACCATGTGTGCTTCTCCGTTTCCAATTCCGATTCTTTTGTTCAGACCCTCAAGGTTGAATTAATCCTCTATTTTACCCTATATTAATCCCTTCATTCCAATTATATGATGTAGTTTGACTTACATAAAGTTTAAGAAATGAAGGAAGAATTTTTAATCTTATAGTCTAAAATAAGACAAATAACTTTGTGTGATTTTAAATAATCTCGTTACATGTTAAATGTAAAGTTTAAAGTTAAATTATTATCAAATAATATTATTCTTTTTTAGAACGACTAAAAATAAAAGTGTGTCAATATAAATTGAGACAAATGAAGTAATTGTTTATGATTAAAAGAAAGAGTTAGTTTAAGGAATTGGATTATTCTTATTTCGTGATGATTATGTTAAATGTGATGTCAAAGTGCTGGTATCATCCATAATTTGATGATTTTTGGCATCTTTTTATTTCCTTTTTTTTTTCTTTTACGCTTTAGATGATGTTAATTGTTGTAATGGAAATTGGGGAATAAAATTGTGAAAATGAGGTTCCTTTGAAAGAGATGTTGATTAATCGTTGCCTCTTTGAGGTTTATCAAGGGGATTGGAGCTGTTCTGAGTATTTTAAATAAATGCATTAGCTTCTTTTTAATGTGAGCTGAAGTGAAGCAATTGAAAGTTGGATAAAATAATGTGATAGGCTGATAGCTAATTGTCCATTTGCACAGCTATAGCTGTATTTTTGTTTTAGATAATGCTAATGCATGAACCTTAGACCAGTGTCTAATGTTCAAGAACTACTTCAGTAATGAAGTTTATAAGGTTCAAGATCGAAAATTAAACTTGATAACGATTTTCTAAGATCAAAGGCATACCCATTGACAGAGTTATAGCTGTATATGTTTTAGATAATGTTAATATGAACTTGAATTGCGGACCAGTGTCTAATGTCGAGAACTTCTTTAGTAAATGTATTTTATAAGGATGAATAGATTTGCCAAGATAAAAGGCATACCAATTGACAGAGCTATAGCTGTATTTCTTCTAGATAATGTTATCATGCCATGAGTATGCAGTGTCTAGTGTTCAAGAACTTCCTTAGTGATGAAGTTTATAGGGTCAATATCAAAAACCAAATTTGGTATGGATTTTGTAGGGTTTTGTTGGGTTCAAAACAGATAAGTAAAGTACAGCGAAAGTTTAAATTTTTTGTTTACTTACCCCAACAATTATTTCTGATATGATTATATGACAATCAAAACATGTAAAGTAAAAACTCAAACAAGAACACTTACAAGTTGTATTATCTGGAATCTTTACTAAGGGTGAACACGGGACTGCACCCTTCGATTGCAAGCACATTGTTGCAGTGTATTCCTCTGTCAAGAACGCTAGGAAATCTTGGCAGAGGTTTGAGAGAGTTTTATTCTAAACTCTAAGTCTAGAATTGTTTAATGAAAGATTAATCTAATAACAATGAGGTTAGTGATGTATATATAGTTATTTTTCAGGTCAAAACCGGATCAGGGTTGGGCTTTAAGCCTGGCCCAAAAATGAGGTGCAGTGGGCTAGTCTGACTGGGCCCACTGTCGGGTCATCGCCGCGGCTCAGCCTAGTGGCGCCGCAGCACCTTACGTCCAGTATTGTTCCTCGTCTCGTTAATATATATTCAACACATTTAATTAAATCCAAAATTTAATTTTTACTTAATTAAATAATTTCCATAAAATAGAAATTATCACATAGTTATTATCAATTTAAATATCTCGATTTCAAATCGAATATTTAATACTTTCTCAGTACACCCTTAGATCGAAGAGACAATTGACATAGTATGACCCTTAGGCCTTCACATATTGACAATAATTCAATGAAGGTCCATACATAACTCATAGACTGCGCCGTACGACGAACTCAATATATGAAGCACGTTTACATGAATCCAGCAAACATAACCTTTATGCGAGATGATAAATTCCTTCCATTCGCGACACACTCGATCAAGCTTAGGATTTGTCATGTATCTATCCAAATGGTTTGATCACTTTATCTCATTTATATTAGTCGACAACTAGACCATATTCTAAATATGTCTCTTGCACTGGCCAATGACTTGGTCGGCCTAATATCACTGAGAAACTGAGTGCTCTCTCGAATATCCAATCAAGGAATGAATCATATTCTTGGCTCAACTACCACCTTAATTTACATCATAATGTACCCAACACAAGCCGTGTCTTATCCTATAAGGAGTTTAAACTTAGGACAGGGTCAAAGTACATTACTCCGTAAACAAGATGCGTATTGACCTCAAGTCAAAGGACCTTTATCTCCACACGCTGATAACACTGTAGACATGTATAACAAACAATTTATCAGCAGGGTATACCAATACTTTCCAAAAGCATCCATGTGTCCATAACTAGTAACCATTACTAGTAGCAGGTGAGACATACTACATTCTCCAAGAATGTGATGGAGATCACATGTCGACTTATAACATATCATCGATATTCCATTCTCGATGATCATTAGTCGAGGCAACTTTGAGAGTTACGCTCTATCATCAATAACTCACTCTATTAATGATAACGTAAGCTCAGGGAATGCACATTAATGAATAATTACAAACAATCAAATAATAATTCAATAATTGCAAATGTCATAAATATATTAATCTTATTAATAATACGAATGTGTTCAAGTACATTTGTCTCTAATAATGATTGTCTCTAGTACATACATACTTTCAGATTTGGCAAAGATCAAAGGCATACCCATTGACAGAGCTATAGATGTATCGGTTTTAAATAATGTTAACACGAGCATGCAGTGTCTAATGTTCAAGAACTCCTTTATTAATGAAATTTATAAGGGTAAATATCAAAAACCAAATTTGATATGGATTTGCCAAGATACAATTCATTTGCTAATTGTTAGATTAGACTAGTTTCTTCCTCAATTCTGGGTTATCCGTGACTAATAGATATGCGGATCACTCTTTTCTCTTAACGGACTCAACCAGATGGCAAGACCAGACAAGTCTTCTTCTTTGATCAAGATGGTGAGATCTTCCTTTTATTTATATATGCTAATATCACATTGCTTCCAAAGTGAATAGTGTTTTTACGTTTATGAAATTGGGCGACTATCTACTCAACCTCTGAGAAGTGAGAAGGCAAAAACACATGAAAAAAAGGATGTTCTTTATACCCCTAAATTTGAATCTCTTAACCTGATGTCTATGCTGCTAGTGTGTCAAATTCTTTGCAGTTCTGCACTTGATTAGGTAAAGTTTTCAATTCAATAACATATGGTTCTCAATCTGCAGGAAATGGTTTGGAGGTAAGCAGTGGGGCTCCTGCCTCCTGAACAGTAACCAAAACTCTTGGACCCGCGTACTTGGTAGCCGTAAGTTTTAGAGTATAATAAACACACAGGCCTCAGGAAACATTAGCTCGGATGATGACCTTGTGTAAATTTGCCTATTGGTATGAAAATATTTGTGTTGTTACTTATGCTTTCTCCTTGCAGTTGCCTCCAAGAAGCTTGTACTCTGATTGTAGCCAGGGTCAAATGACTCCAAATCGATAGCATCAACTGCGTAATGGATGTATATATGTAGATCGATCTTTCAATAAGACAATACTAGTGGAGTAAGTTAGTAGTAAAAGCCGCTGAGAGAGTTTTATACTGTAGTTCAATAGCCATGATCGTCTTGTAATCCTTCTCAATAGGAAATTGTTAAGATACTAGCAGTGATTATTATAATTTTTTTTGAAGGAGCCGGAAAACTTGGTTCTACTTTCGCTTTTCTGTCTAATGCAGTAAGTTCATTATAACTTGTTTGATAACAGATAAGCTGCGATATCTAAACATACTTACTTGATTGACAAATATAGTTTTTATAACTACTCAATCTGTTTCAAATCGTGTAACAAAAATGAACTACAACAAATAGCTCCCTCCCGTAGCCAGAATAGTTAAAGATAGTTGGCTCAATCGAAATATACCGTACTTCGAATGTCTAAATAATATTTACTTAATAAGTTGACAAGTGTAAGGGATTAACAATGTAATTTGAATGTCTAAGTAATATTTACTGACAAATTAACTGTTGGAAATTTACCTTTGGCGGGAGTTGCGACCGACCAACTTTAACGGCTTAAACACTAGTGTTACGTATGTTGGAGAATTCGGTTCTTCACACATGCATGATCTACTAAAATCGTAGATAGCACCGTAGGGCCAGAGAATAAATCAAATTTCATTGAGAAATGAAAGAGATATTGGTCCACGAAGTAGGAGGTGTTTGAAGCAGTGGAAAGGGTGTGGTGTTGTGTTCAATTCTCCCTCATCGGTAGAGAAGAAAAGAATTGTTGTGTATATAAGACTCGAAATTGGTTTGGGGTTTGGGACCCCAAGGGGTATCCCATGTGTTTAAGAAGGGAGGACCTAGATGTGCTTGATTCGAGGAAAGACCACCGCCAGCACTTGCTTAAGTCCAGTTCAGGGTTCTCGGGCGGGCAAGAATAATATCTTTTTGGACCAGAGAACTTTGCGGAAATGCAGTTTGATCCCAGTTTGGATATGCAGATTTGGACCAGAATTCTTTGGATGTACAGTTTAGTCCCTAAAGTTTCAAGATGTCTGATTTGAGAAAGTCAATTTGATCGGTAAGCAGTTTCTTCACCTTCCTTGCATCATTTCTTGCTCAATATTCTTCAAAGGTAGCTCTTGAGTTTCCTTTGCTCAAGTGTTCCATTGTTGTTTTTATCTTAGGAGACAAATTGTCAGGACGTATAAATGATACATCTGGGGCAATATTGTCTTAAGACGAGTGCCACACTCGGCTTCGGCCAAAAATAGTTTTTTCAGTTTTTCTTGTTCATCGTTGTAATTTTCAGTTTTTCTAGTTGAATTGTAATTTTCAATTATTACATTAGCAGTTACTTGTAATTTCCGTTCCTGCAATCCTTTGTAACCACCGACTACTTAAGACAATATTTGCTTACGATAACTGCAATAACATGGCTGAAAATATGATCGATGTTCTTTGCTTCGATCTTTGCCTCTCGAGAACGCGTTCTTTGCCTTCCCCACTTTGCCGCTCTTGGCCAAAGCGATAACCACTTCGCCTTCAACTGCTGCTCTTTGCTGCTCTTTGTTCAAAGCGATGCTCGCTGCCTTCCAGTATTGGAGCTCCACTCTTCTTGCACCGCGTGATCAGCCTGAAAAGTTCATGGGATCGATTTAAGAGATGGCGACAAAAGATGTTGTTCTATACTTGATTATGGGCATGGCCGGTTCCCTTACGGAATATCCTCCACAAATGGTGGAGATGAAATGGACTCTTACTTTCTTTGAAATGGGTGAAGGGCCTTGGTATCCCATGTCGTTAAGCGGCATGAAGATGGTTAAATGATCGTGGAATCATAGCGATTTCATGTGCAAGAACTATATCTTTGAAGCCATGCACTTGTAAGAAGCGTAGGAAAAAGCTGCCAAGAAGTACAGCGCACAAGATGCGGGTACTAAGTTCATCGTTAGGAAATTTCTAAAATTCCAAATGGTGGACAGCAAGAACGATGATGTCCCAAGTCCAGAATTCCAAATGATTTTATATCACTGGATTTGGAAGAATGAAAGCAAGCAGCGGTTTTGGTTGCATCGTTGATTGAAAAGTTACCTCCCTTCATGGAATGAGTTTATGAGTTACTTAGGCTTCGAGACAAAGAGATGACCTGAAGAGCTTGTTATCAAGCGCAAATCGAGGAAGATAATAAGAAGACATTGCCAAAGGGTAGACAACATCTTTGAGGCAAAAGGCGAATCAGGCGAGGCCAAAGGGAACTCAAGCAAGAAAGGAAGTTCCCGGAAAGAGCGGCAAAGCCCGGCGGAGATGTTCAAAAGGTAATTGTCATCAGCAGGAAACCTGGTCATATGATCAAGGAATGCATAAGCTCAAGGCCGAGCAACAAAGCCAAGTCGAAAGGCAAGGCTCGAAGCTAACATCGTCGAGGACACGCTCTGGATGACTTGATTGAGTATTTATCGGTCTTGGTGCTAGAAGCCAACGGTTGAGAATCCGACGATTCACGATGGTGGGTGGACACGAGGTGCAATGAGACCACATCTGTTCCAACAAAGATGCCTTCTCCACGTACACTCACGGTCGCACCGCGTTCATGGCGAAAACCGCGCTTCCTCGGACGTGCTAGGGGTTGGAAAGGTGGTCTGAAGATGACTTAGGCAAAGAACTCACTCTGATGAAGTGATGCCGCGTCCCGGAAATTAGAAGAAATTTAGTTTACGGACCTTTATTGGTTAATCTTTGGTTTTAGGCTAGTGTTTGAATCGATAAGTTTGTACTCGCTAAAAATGACACATTTGTAGGGAGAGACGTCTGTGAAGGCCTCTTCAAAGTGAATGTCATGTCTGTATTGCGTCACGGAAATAAAGTTGAACCTTCTTCTTATTTGCTTGAGTCTTCCTAATTTATGGCATCATAGATTAGGACACGTTAACTACAAGTCTATTCAAAGGCTGGTAAAGATGGAGTTGTTATCGTCTATCGGCGTAAACCCTCAACATAAGTGTGAGGGTGTGCGTAGAGGCAAAACTTACTAAAGCTTCATTTTCGATCCGTCGAAGAAATAACGCTCCTCTAGAACTTATTCACACAGGATATATGTGATTTGAAGTTTGCACAAACTAGAGAGGGAACAAGTACTTTGTGACATTTATAGATGATAGCACAAGATATTGTTACCTTTACTTGTTGAAGAAGTAAGGATAAAGCCTTTGAGGCGTTTAGGCATTACAAAGCGGAAGTTGAGAATCAACAGCCTCACAGTTAAATCCATTAAATAGCGATGGGGGAGAATATGTGGCGCCTTTTGAGGAATATTGTGCCCAGAAGGCATTATTAGGTCAAGCAGCGGCTCCATACTCACCTCGATCAAGCGATTGTGGCGGGCGTAAGAACCAGCATTAAAATGATGAATGCCTTGCTTATCAATTCGGTCTTCCCCCAAAACATGTGGGAGAAGCGTCGCCGCTAATATGATTCTTAACTAGGAATTTTGGCGATTGGTAGGGACGGAAACCAGGCAGGAGTCCGTCCGGCCCGTCCAAGTCTGCCCGAGCCATGAAAAAAAAAAAAAAAATGCTGAGGCGGGACTCGAACTCTGGGCCGGGGCGATGTCTCGTCCGCGAGACGAGACCCGCCCAGGACCCGCGAGACCGCCATACAGACGCCAAACCGGGCCAGGCCCCAGACCAGAGCCTTTGCAAAAATGGCCGTTGCACAATGACCATTTTAGATTATGGTCGTTGGCCCAACCATTTAGCCCTCCCCGACCCTACCCCTTAATATTTATTTTTAACCCTTAAGTTATTATATTTACACTTTAACCCAATTTTCAACTATAAATAACTCATTTCTCTTCATCTTTCTCCTGAAATCTTCCTACAATCTCTCTAATTTCTCAATATATCTCTCTGATTCTACATTGTTTGCTAAATATTCAATTTATTTATTCATTTGGGAATTGGTAGTGAAGTTGGCAACTAGCGAGGATCTTCCATCGAGCAAAGTTTCAATTTTCAACCTCGATTAGGTCGACGTTAAAGTGGCGTTTGATCTGATCGTTCCTTCATTAAATTATTATTGTCTGTTTATTTAGTTTTAGATCACTTAATTTATTGTCTTTAATTATTTATTTATTTATTTATTATCATAATTAAAATGGAAGGATTAAAGGTATGTTTAAAGGGTAAGGGTAAGTCTTCTTCTAGTAGGGGCAGGGCAAGGAATTACTTCTTACAGTCATCTTATTCCTACGGGATGATTTTGTTGATACTCAACATTTCCTACAATACCATTAGATTTAGACCGGGAGCTATTTCTGGAACTCAAGAAGACTTTAATTTAGCGATGATCTAGATGATATACCACTAATGTTGATGACAACACACCCACTAGTGCACCTTCAAGGTGAAATACCTCCTATTCCCCTAGTATGAGGCGAGGTCCCGACAAAGCGACCATTAAAATCAGATGCATGGACATTTTTTGATAGGGACGTAGAGAATCAAGTAGCCATATGTAAAATTTGTAAAAATGTTTTAAAATTTAAAAGCTGAAAAGGTCACGGTGGGGCGGGGTTTAATTAGACACGTGGTAAGTGCTCGTCCAGCTAGGTATGCCCCGATACCAGGCTTCAAAACCGGTGCGCCAGCCCGCTCCATCGAGACAAGGTTCACATACTAATATTGTCCCCGGACCAAGTACAAAGGTCAAATTAACCTATGGCCAGAGGGGAATTGTAGGCCCTAAATACAATAAACATAGAGATAGGAAGCAATATCAAAATTAGTTTCTTTGTGGAGGTTTGCCTTTCATTTCCTTCATCTCAGGTTTATTCATTACATTAGAGATATATATAATCACACTTTTAACGGTTTTCCTAGATCAAGCTGTTAAGAGATGTATTTAAATTAGCGCATGAATATCAACAATATTTCCCGTTTTCATTATATCATTTTTAATGGCAAAGTATCCATCACGTCATATAGGTCGTAGTACTACTTGACCATGATTATTTAGCGTAACTTGTCATTGGATAGATTATAAATGGTCTATGCAAAAACGTATTTTAGCGTATAGATATATAGATGATAGGCACCTTGGTACTTTTATTGCAGAAAATATTTATCAAGTGTGCGATTATTACTGAAGTGCAAATAAAATTATGACTATTACATTAGATAACGCTACAATAACAATTACGCAATTACAATTTTAAAAAATAGTTTAACTCAAGTCTTTTCAGGACCCGTTTTCATATAAAATGTAAGTACCATATATATAACTTAATTGTAAGGATGGTCTATCACTTTTTGAAGACATTCTTAGTAAAATACAATTTGCTATAAACTTTATTTTTAAAAGTAATAAAAGTACAACGTGAAAAAGAATATAAAAAATTTGTCATGATTGTGGACTACCTTTTAGAAAAATTCCACAAGAAGTATCCACTAGGTGGAATTCTTTATCTGACAACTACTTGTTGCTTATGACTATAAATTACCTATAACTTTATTTTTAACTCTCATAATAAAAAGCGGTGATATGATTTTAGATAGTGATTGGGGAAAAATTTCCGAACTTATTGTATTTTTAGAGAAATTTTTCAAGCAACAAAAGAATTTTCCAGTATATATTATCCTACTATTTCAACTATGTTATTTTATATAACTCTAATATTTTATTACTTAGTGAATATATGGAAAAACGACTTATAAAGCTGACTATTAAAAAATGTTTCTCAAAATAAAAAATATTTTATTCCTATTCCCTCTATTTATATTATTGGTTACTGTATTAAATCCTACTATTAAAATAGGCAGTACTAAATCACTAATTAGAAACTATTTCACGATTGTATAGAAGTACTAGCACCTCAAGTCCCAAAATCTAAATCTTACCACCTATTGAACAAACTAAAGAAGAAGTATTGTCTAGCGTAGAACACGATGCAAAAATATATATAGATTTTATCAACAAGAAAATGCTAGTAACTTACACGATCCATACCATCTTCTTCTTCATCTTCAATACAACCTCACAAAAAAGACATCTTTGTTTCGCGGCCCGATGTTGAAAGTCTCGGAAATAGAATGTGCGGTGTATCTCTACTACTAACCAAATTAGCGAGTTGGATATTTTTGTTTTGCAGGGTTACATCATGTAGTATCAAGAAGTTATCAATAAAGATGGACATGAAGACTTGCTTTGAAATCTTTGGAGGGGAATGAGAAGACCTTTAGACACTTTCAATGATGGCTCGAGATGTTTTGAACATTCAAAGCGTCGTCAGCTAGTCTAGCGCTTTTTCTGACGGATATCAAATAGGAGACCACAGAGACACTCATTAGCCGAGGCGGCAAATTGCGAAATTAGGTATTATTCGAGAGATTGGAATCTGGCGGAGCGGAGAAGTCAGTCGGCAGATCAACGAAGAAGATGATGAAAACTTCTAGAAATCTTAACGAGAAGGTAGTGGCAGCGTGGATCAATTTGACCAACAAATATCAATTCAGCGAAGAACCACATGAAATCATCAAGCAATTAGAAACGATTTTTGAGAATGTAATTTTTTTAATTGTAATTTTATTATGTAATTTGTAACTTTTGGACAACACCACAAAGTTGCAATTTAGATTTTAGACAATTGTATTTGTATTACAAAAAATCATATTTTTATTAAATAATATAAGAGGCACAAAAACAGCTTTGGGTTTTTTTTTTTATATTATTTTTTTTTGTTTATTGTGTTTTTTTTATACATATGTTTTTTTTTTTTTTTAAAAAAAAAACCCGTATCCAGGCCGAGCAGGCATGACAGGCAGCCGGGATCGGGATCGAGGCGAGACTTGCTCGATCATGAACCCGGACCACTTGACCTTGAACCGGACAGACCACTTGAGCCGCCAGGGACGAGCCAGCCCCTTCTCCAGTCGCCCGGGCCGATCACTTGAGACCGACGCCCGGACAGGCCAGCCCTGGCCACTCTCTTGTCTATGCAGTCCCACATAAGGGTAAGGACAAAACTCCATATGAATCATGGAAGGAAAGTAACCACCTACAAATACTTTAAGGTGTGGGGTTGTTTGGCAAGGTTGAAATCACCCGAGCCAAAGCGAGTCAAGATTGGGCCTAAGGCTGTAGTGCATATTAAGCCGGATATGCAAATAACGATAGTGCTTATCTCTTCTTAGTGCATAAGTCGGATATTCCGGATATCCACCAGGGTACAATAATGGAATCGAATGCACTATTCTTTGAAAGTACCTTTCCTAGAAAGGAAAAAGACATAACCTCTCTCAAAGCGAAGTTATGCACAAAGCTCTCAAAGGCAGGGAGTCCTTTGCCCGGATCTCACAATGGTTGAGATCTAGCGAATCTCGAGGTGGTGAACATCAGGAATCTAGTGTTCCGTATTCTCGAGAACTTGGAGACTCGAGAGATGGATCTAAGGCGAAGTAAAAAAGGGCGAGAAGGATAAATCAACCGGTCCACGACTTTGTAACTATATGGTTAATGATGAACCAAGGACAATTGCTAAGGCGTTGTCAACTCTAGAAGAACCGCTCACGGAAAGAAGCTGTGAGTGAAATAAGCTCCGATTCTGCATAACCATACTTGGGAGTTGGTTGATATTCCTCCAGGAAATAAACCGTCGGTGTAAGTGGATACTCAACGAAATACAAGCGGATGGGTCTATAGACAAATTACAAGGCCAGGTTGGTAGTCAAGGGCTATCACGGCCAGACAGAACTTGACTACTTTGACACATACTCTCATTATCGGATGACATCCATCATCTGGTATTCATTGCGATCGCGACTTTGCGTGACCTTGAGATACACGGATGGATGTTAAGGCGGCATTCCTAGCGGTGATTTGGAAGAAAAAAATTATATGGACCAACTTGAAGTGCGTGGTTCAAAGGCAAGAGAAGAAAGTGCATCGACTTATCAAATCTCTGTGCAGGTGAAACAAGCCGAAAGCAATGTACGAAAATTTGATAGTACTCTACTATCGAAGGGTTAAATCATTAATGAGTGTGATAAGCGTGTTTACCACGAAGGTAACTCGACTCGTTTGTTATGATATGCTGTATGTAGGCGACATGTTAATCACGGGAGCGATCTGGGGTAATCTGAGAGTAAGAACATGTTGAAACAATGCTTGACATGAAGGATATGGTATCACGGATGTCATCTTAGGGATTAAAATCTCTAAGGCATCGTGTGGTAGTCTTATCTCGGTCTCACTACATCAAGGATGTTTTGAGAAAGTTTGAGATGTTAGGCGGTTCAGATAAAAGTCACAATGGATACAAATCAAAAGCTTGATAAAAATCTTGGTATTTGTATACCGGGAGCGATATACACAGTGATCGGTAGTTTGATGTATATAACAAAGCGCACGACATGATATTATACCTTGATCAGCCAAGTTAGCTAGGTTCACCAGTGTCAGAGTGATAATCACCGGAAGGCGTTGAATCGGGTATTCTGATACACAGAAATACGTTAAATTACAGTTCTGATATTGAGATATCCCATGTGTACTAGAAAGAATGCAGTGATACAAGCTGGATATCGATATAGAGAACACCAAGTCCACCAATGGGTATGTATTTACAATTGGTGGTGGTGTCTTGGAAATTCTCTAAGCAAACTTGCATCGCCCAGATCCGCGATGGGCGGGTTTATCGCTATAGACAAAGCGGAGAAGAAGGTGAGTGGCTTCATGACTGTAGAGGATGTTCCGTATTGGAACAAACCGTACCTTCGGTAATAATCCTTTGCGATAGTCGATCGGCTCTAGGAAGAACGCACGGAATGCTATGTACAGCGACAAGTCTCGTCATATTCGGCGGAGGCATAAGGCGGGTTAAACTGGCAGCCCGGTCACCACGGGTATAATATCCATGATTACATTAAGTCAAAGGATAATATAGCGAACCCGTTGACAAAGGGCTTACCCAAAGATCGGATGGCTTGTGTCTAGGAATAGGCTTAAAACCCAAAATATAAGGACCAATACGGCGTAACCCAACCTTACTAGCTGGAGATCCCGGTAATTTGGTTCAATGGGAAAACTAAGTTGTAAAGGTTAGGTTGATCGCCGGTGGAAGTATGAGCACTTGGATAGTGATTTACGAGCGAAACAGAGCTCAAAGCGCGTTCGCGATAGACTTTAAGTGCTATCTGCGGTATGGGTAAAGGTTAAGTTTTCAAAACACAATGCTCACTCAGCAGTTGAGGTTAGCTTTGGAAAACTTTTAATTGTTCCCTAACACTTGTAAAGTGGGGTATAACGGAGATACCTTGTAGCAGGAGACCACCTATTTAAGTGCGAGGGCAGTAGCCTCAAAATCGCGCACTTAGAATCTAAGGCGTTGTCCATGGCCAAAAGGACAAAACATTACGAAGAAGAAGAGTAAGGGAATTTGTTGTGTTGGTACCATTGACTTGGCTTACACTAAACAACGACGGTTCAAGACATCACGTTCACCGCATGCGATGAAGTAAGTCAGATGGTATTCAACTATGGAAGGTTCAAAGTGAAGCTACCTCTCCTTATGCAACTTGTCGGTCATTTGAAATATTCTTTGAAATGAAAAAGGCACCATGTGAGTAGGCCAAAATCTCTTTCAAGAGGGATTGTTGGAAATTTGCCTTTGGCGGGGTTGCGACCGACCAACTTTAACGACTTAAACACTAGTGTTATTCGTATGTTGGAGGAATTCGGTTCTTCACACTTTGCATGATCTACTCGTAGATAACCGTGAATGGCAAGTAAGAATCGTCAAATTTCATTGAGAAATGAAAGAGATATTAGTCCACGAAGTGAAGTGTTTGAAGCATGAAAAGTGTGGTATTGTGTTCAATTCTCCTCGTCGGTAGAGGAAGAAAAAATTGTTGTGTATATAAGACTGAAATTGGTTTGGGGTTTGGGACCCCAAAGAGGTATCCATGTGTTTAAGGAGGGAGGACCTAGATGTTGCCGGTTCGAGGAAAGACCACACGCTCCGCCGCCCGTGTCAGTCAGGTTCAGGGTTCAGGGTTCTCGGGTTCTCGGGTTCTCGGGTTCTCGGGTTCTCGGGTTCGGGTTCTCAGTTCTCGGGTTCTCAGTGTGGGTAGTTTGTCAGTGTGAGGCGTGGTCAATGGGCTGTGGGCCTTCGATATTATCTTTTTGGACAGAGAACTTTGCAGAGAAATACGATTTGATCCCAAGTTGATGCGATTTGGAACCAGAATTCTTTCGGATGTCTGCAGTTTGGTCACGAAGTTTTCGAAGTTAAATTTCGACGGTCAAGCGGCAACCAAGCACTCAATTGACCATTTATTTTGGTTTGAATTACTCCTCTATAATGGCCAAATCCGTTGGTCTTTCACCATTTATTTTGGTGGCTTTACAACCTCCATAATGGCCATTATTTGACCAATAATACCGTTTGTTATAGAGCGATTAAACAGCTCTCCCTCACCTATATAAACACCCCTTACACCATTGTTGAGGCCTGGAAAAATATACTTGCAATATACACGAAAATACACAAGCAAAATAGTTTCTTCCTACACCTTCCTTGCATGATTTCTTGCTCAATATTCTTCAAGGTACCTCTTGAGGTTCCTTTGCTCATGTGGTCCATTCTTTGTTTTATCTTGGGAGACAAATTGTCGGGGCGTATAAAGGATACATGCGAGCAATATTGTCTTAAGGCCAGTGTCACACTCGACTCGGCCAAAAATAGTTTTTTTAGTTTTTCTTGTTCATCGTTGTAATTTTCAGTTTTTCTAGTTGAATTGTAATTTTCAATTATTATATTAGCAGTTACTTGTAATTTCCGTTCCTGCAATCCTTTGTAACCACCGACATTAACAAGTTTAAAGGGCTATTTATATATTTCGCCGAAAGCAAAATAGGTGAATAACATATAAATCAATAGCTATGCGGTTAAGTGAAATATAGATGGACTAAACTGCTTATGCGTGTAACCACAGGTTTTGGGTGCTTTAGTGACAATCAAGTTATCCTTTTGTTGTGAATCAAACTTTAACTTTGTTATTATTCGAGTGGTTTTACAACAAAATATAAATTACATTATCATTATGTTGTTTCGATAACCAGCTGTTAATGAAAAGTAATACAGTAGTACTCGTAGTAGTAAATATTCCACGACATAAGTGATGTAATCAAGAAGGCTTAGAGACTAAAATAAAGAGTAAAAATTGGAACAATCGAAACCAAACAGTGTATCTTAGTGAGGTAACATTCTCTTGCTCCAGTTTAGTACTTCGCTAGAATACACTCCTCAGTTATCTTGACTATTCAAGAACATCCAAAGTTGCCAATACGAGTCACTGTACCAGTTTATAAGTCCGCCACGTTAACACTGAGTTGCCAGGTGTCAGCTCCTTAACTTCCTCGAACATCTGTAGGGTACAAAAAAGCCCCAAGAAATTAAAGATCATCCAAGTACTTATAGGAATTCCCTCCTCAGTAGACAAACATTAACAACACACCCAGAAAAAAAAATTAACGTGAAAGATGAGTCAAGGGAAACCTGAAAAGCCTGAAACAAAGCAACAGGAGCCCCTAAAATACGGAGATGTTTTTAATGTAACAGGGGAGTTAGCTGATCAGCCAATTGCACCACAAGATGCAGCCATGATGCAAAGTGCTGAAACCATGGTGTTTGGGCAGACCCAAAAGGGTGGTCTTGCCTCTGTCATGCAGGCTGCTGCTACCAAAAACGAAAGAGCTGGGCTTGTTGGCCATGATGATACCACTAAGGTTGCTGGTGATGAAGGTGTTACTGTGGCTGAAACTAAAGTCCCTGGCAGACGTATAATTACTGAATCAGTTGCTGGACAGGTATATAAGTACTCTTCGACTTTAAATTTCTCATTTTATTAAAAGTGACTGCGCGTTCTTGTGATTATAAAATGTTATGATTTGTTTATATATATAGGATCTAAGGATTTTTTACTGATTATAAAAATGTGATGAATTGTTTATATAGGATATAAGTTCTAAGGATTTTTTTAGTATGTGTTAAATGTTTAATTTTGCACTTAATTAAATCAAACGCTATCAAATGCACTGGTCTCAATGTTATTGATAGAGAATACGTAAATATTTTTCATATATTATGTAATTATTATTTTAGTCTAATTATGTAAAGTAGATATTCTCATACAATTAGAATTACAATTGTAAACACCTATATATATTGTATTAATGAAAAAATTCTAACAATGAGAATTACACAATCCTACATGGTATCAGAAGCCAAACTGACCCTCCCTACCCTAAATCCTATTCGGCCACCACCCCCTCTCTTTCCTTGCTTCCGGCGGCACCCTCCAAACCCTAAAGCAATTCTGCCACCCCCTCTCCTCCTCTCCCAACACCTTTCATCCGGCGTTTGTCGTGACGTACATCAAAAAATATATTTTTCTTGATCAAGAGGATAGACAATACTCTTCGTGGGTTGAGTTATTTCTTTACCTACAACGTTCTTGATCACATCGATGTCATCACACCACGTCCACCCGATGTCGACAACACAACGTGCAAGCAATGGATATATGACACCATATTCAAGGATCTACTTCATGCTATTATGAAGATAGGTGCTTCGGCTTACGAATTATGGACAAGGTTAGAAGAATTTTTTCAAGACAACAAACATACACGTACCGTGTATTTTGAGGAATAATTTAATAACACCAGTTTTGAAAATTTTGTTATTATGTATGAATATTGTAAACAATTAAAATTAGTTGCAGATCAACTATCTAATGTGGGCACTCCGATTTCAGAAACAAATATGATTTTGCAACTAATTAATGGTTTGTCAAAGGGTGAGTACGATACACTTGCAACGATGATCCAACAAGTCGATCCCCTCTCAAGTTTCAACAAGGCCCAGTTACAATTACTATCGGAGGAAACTAGGCTTGCCAAACATGCTGAACATAATCAGAAGGTGTTGGTGGTTGATGCATCGATGACCGCCACAACACCCATCGGACAACCGCCACACATGGACAGTCACACTCCGCGGGGTGGCCGAGGCGGCAGCAAAGGCCGCGGCGGCGGACGTGGTGGTAAAGGTAGAGGCCGAGGCAGCAATCATGTGGACCATCGCAGCATGCACTGTACCCATCCCAGTGGGTCGGCCCAATGCCATGGCCGATGTCCGGAAGTTGGGCCTCACCCCCGCCCTTACCCGACGGCACCGACCCAAAGCAGTGGCCAGTGAAAGCAGGCCAGTATATTGGGCCCTCATCCCGGCCCATGCCAGGCGGGACCGACACATCAGACCCATGTCTCGGTGGCCCAACAGCAACAACCACCATATGACCTCCTTACCCCTACCGAACTGGGCCATGCCTACAACACTATGAATTTACAACAGCCCGACGATGCATGGTACATGGGTACGGGTGTCACTTCCTACCTCGCTCGTAACTCTAGTAATCTTCCTCAACTATTTAACTTGCACAATCCTCAATTTATTTTGGTCGGAAATGACAATCGCATTCCAATTCAAGGTTATGACACCACTCAAACACCACCACATATATGATCCTAATATCATTAAAAATTTAATCTCTGTTAGAGAATTTGCTGGTGACAATTCTGTATCTATTGAGTTTGACTCTTTTAGTTTTTCTGTGAAGGACCTACGTACGGGGACAACTCTTACGAGATGCAATAATGTGGGGGACTTCTATCCTTTCTCATCCAATTTCGCTGCAAGTGTCAATCCACATACATCTCTAGCTGTAATCTCTCCATCAACTTGGCACAGTAGACTTGGGGGAGCACCCGTTTTTTATTTCTTAGAAATCAAAATTTGATTCAATGTAATAAAGTGAGATTTCTCTAAAATTGTTATTCTTGTCCTTTAGGAAAGTATGTTAGACTTACTTTTAAGTCATCTTTGAGTGTTACTTTTTCTCCATTTGACATCATTCATGCGGATTTATGGATATCTCCCATTACTAGCAAACTGAGTCATAAATATTAATTGATATTGTTAGATGATTTCTCTCATTTTCTTTGGTCTATCCACTCAAATATAAGTCTCAAGTCTAGTCCATTTTTCTTAAATTTCGAACATACATTAAAACACAGTTTGAGAAGGACATAAAATCGTTTCAATGTGACAATGGTCGTGAGTATGACAATTTCCCATTTCATAAATTTTGTCCGGACAATGGCATAGTGTTTCGATTCTCGTGCCCCATACCTCACCTCAAAATGGTAAAGCCGAAAGAATCCTCCCCACCATTAACCACATGATCCGTACCATACTCTTTAAGAGTTGAAGAGCTGTTATAACCTATTTTTCATCAAACCTCAAACTTCAAGTTCTATTCTATATATAAACTATTGAAACATTGAGCGAAGTTGATAAACATAGCACGTATTCAAATTTGATAAACATAACATGTATTTAAAATAATCTTTCAAATATTATTTCATATATTTCGAATATTAACTATGACATGACCTGCTGAAACTGGTTGTCACACTGAGAATTCACATATTGCCGTCTTCCTCGTCCCTTACCATTAGATTTGTTTTTCTAAGAACTACCTTTTGGAAATTTAGCAGCTTGTATATTATAAATGTCAAGTAAGTACGCATGAACTCGATATTATTGCAGATATTAGGGCGATATGTTGAGCCAGTTCCAGTAACAGCAGCAGCAGTGGGAGGAATAGATGTGGAGGAAGCACCCATAACAATAGGAGAAGCTCTGGCAGCAACAGCCCACACAGCAGGGGAGAAACCGGTTGAACAGAGCGACACATCCGCAATACAAGCGGCTGAAGTCAGAGCCACCGGTTCTAGCGTTATCATCCCCGGAGGATTAGCTGCCACTGCTCAGTCAGCAGCCTCAGCTAATGAAGGGTTGGCCCAAGATGTTGACAAAATCTAACTTAACGATGTCTTGACTGTAAGACTCTACAATCAAACACTTTGGCCCTACATTTTAGGGTGGATTTTACGTTTATATATGCTGACATTGTTAAAATTTTCACTGTCAGGTACTCCATCCTTTTCTTAAACTCCGTATCAAATTAAAATTAGACAAATATTTTAAAACGAAGGGTGTGTATAAAACTTTGTGATTAAGGTGTAGTTGGTGAATTATATGAGTGATAATTGATGTTTTTGTTGTGAATTAAATCATATATATATATATATATATATAGGGTGCAACTGCGAAATTACCGGCTGATAAGGCAGCGCAAGGCAAGACGCTGAAGGGGTGATGGAAGCTGAGCTGCGGAATAATCCAGACCTCACAACCTACCCTGGTGGAGTAGCTGCAGCTGCAGCTGCAAGACTTAATGAAAGAAGTTCATAATTAAGCTTGGCTCATTATGTATAATATTAATATCACTATGTAAAATTAGCCAAACTTAGTCTTCCTCCCTATCTTGGTCCTCTGTAATTAGTTGTTAGGCTGTGTAAAAGTTCCTTAAATTACACATTAGCTGATCGTATGTGTATCCTCGATCCGAAGTGGAAGTGTCCTTTTTGCAAGTTACTGTACCATATAACACTTCCGTTTCATAGTAATGCTTTTAATTTTGATTAACAACTAGGAGACGGTCAATAACTTTTAGTTAAACTCATTCAATCAAATAGTAATAGTAGTTGTTGGCATTTAAACACAGGCAACCACAATGTCGCTGGGTCGATTAAAGGCTAAAGTTTTATTTATTTGCGTTTCTTAATTTTAAAAATTAAATTTTGTATATATTTTTTAGTTTGAACTTTTGTTAAAAGTATCACACATCAGGTGGTTAAGTACTTGATCGATTTTCCCCGAGTTAGATTCAAGATTTACTTTTTACAATTTTAATTATTGAAGACATTTTGTATTGTTTTAATTATTTACAAATCTGAGTAATTAAAATATGTAATGATTTCAATATCATAGAGTCTAAAAAAGTTTTACAATGACGGTAGTTCACTAATTTCATCGTTCACCGCTACTACCATTGTGTATTTGTGTACATCATTTTCAACAATCTTTTACATTACTCATTTCGTCTCAATTTATATGATATAGTTGTTGCGGAAATCGAATATATAAAAAGTGATTAAATCACAATTGTTATATCTAAAGATAACCAATAAATAGTAATTATGATTTAATCACTCTCTATATATTCGGCTTCGCAGCAATTGGTATCAGAGTCAAGGTTCTGTCTGAGTATGCTCTGTGGTTGCAGCACAGTCTGAACTTCCACATTAGAAAAGAATTACTTTGGTCTTCTGTATTGTCAACTAATAAATAGTATTTGTAATAGAGATAGAAGACAAGAAAAATGAAGAATCCACATCGGGTGTCACTAATACGTCATTTCTTTGCTTATGACAAGAACTGTGTCAAATGCGAAATTTGCAGTTGAAATTTTTGATGGATCAAGATATTTTGAGATGTGGCAAGGCGATGTTCTTGATGTCCTTTTTCAACAAGGGCTAAATATTGCCATAGAAGAAAAGAAACCAGACAGTATAGATGAGAAGATTATCAACTGTGTTTCTTGTGGTACCATTCGATCTTACTTTGCAAAAGAATAGAAGTATCCATACACAAAGGAAACTTCTGCAAGTAAATTGTGAGATGCATTAGAGGATAAATTCTTGAAGAAAAACAGTCAAAATAAACTCTACATGAAAAAAGGTTGTTATGTTTCACATATGTTCCTGGTACCACAGTGAATGAGCATATCACCAACTTTAATAAGTTGGCGACAGATTTGCGTAATATGGACGTGACTTTTAGTGATGGAAATATGGCCTTAATGTTGTTAAGTTCACTTCCCGATGAGTATGAGCATCTCGAAACTACTCTACTTCATGGGAATGATGAACTATCTCTCAAAGAAGTTATGAGATGGATAAAAAAAGATTCATGTAAGGTAAGATTTTAATTTTTATTCTTTTTTTTTTCATTCCTCCCGGACCAGAACTTCTTGTTTCCGAGGGTGAATTTATCAAATTTGATCAATCATTAATGAGTAATCTTGATGTAGACGAATTTGGTCAGGGAGATGCAGAAATAGTACTTCAAGATCCATTACGTGTCCAAAGACTTTTGTTCATCTTGGCATCTGTTATTTTGGCACAAATCTTTTTGATTCTTAAAATAAACAGTTCGAGAAAGTTCAATTGGCCGAAATGAATTTCTAAATTCGCAGATTTATCGATATCAAGTTCGTAAAAAGAATCAAATTTAGCAAAAGATTCGTCAGTCTAGGCTAAAAATAAAAGTACATGCATAGATAGTGGTTTAATGTCAAGGCCGACTTGAAGACTTGAGATCTCAGCAGAAAATGTGAAGGTTGCAACAAGCCGGCCTGCCAAAGAGAATCAACTAATTTAGTTCTAAACAACAAAAGAGAGAAAAAACAAAAAGGTGGAGATGGAGAAGCACTGGTCGTGAGAGGTCGTTCTCAAAACCAAATGAGAATGAAGAAAGGAAGATCCAAGTCAAGATCTAGACTCAACAAAGATGAATGCACCTTTTGTCGGGAAAAGGGGCACTGGAAGAAAGATTGTCCAAAGTTGAAAAACAGTCAAACCTAACAATGGGAAAATTGTCATGAATTCAAATGCAACTGATTGTGACGACTCTGATTTCTCACTAGTTACATTGAGAGCATCCAGACTATCTGACGTATGACTGATGGACTCATCTTGTAGCTATCATATGTGTCCCAATCGGGACTGTTTCGTTGATTTTCAAGAAGGATAATGTGAAATTATTCACACCGTAAATAACAATCCTCTTACCGCATATGATATTGGTTCGATCTGATTAAGGAACCATGATGGATCGATCTGAGCATGAACATATGTTCGATATGTACCAGATTTGAAGAAAATATCATTTATGTGGGAGCCCTAGAGTCAAAGGGGTTCAAAGTCGTTGCAGAAAATGGAAAAAATGAGAATATGCTCTGGTGCACTGATGGTAATGAAAGGAATTCGAAAAAATAATAACATGTATTACTATCACGGTAGTACAATTATTGAGATAGAGACAGTGACATCTAGTGATGACAAGGCAGCAGCGGTCAGGCTATGACACATGCGCTTGGGACATGCTGGAGGAAAATCCTTGCAATCTTTATCAGATCAAGAATTGATAAAAGGAGTAAAAACTTGCAATTTGGAGTTTTGTGAGCATTGTGTCCAGGGAAAATAAATAAGGGTTAAATTTAGAACAATTATTCATAATACTAAAGTATTTTGGATTATGTTCATTCTGATGTTTGGGGTGCTTCCAGAACACATTCTTTAGGTGGGAAACACTATTTTGTAACCTTTGTTAGCGACTTTTTCCGGAGAGTATGGGTGTATACGATGAAAACTAAAGATGAAGTGTTGAAATTTTTTCTCAAATGGATGGAGATGGTGGAGATTCAAATAGGCAGAAAGATCAAGTGTCTTCGTACAGACAATGGTGGAGAATACAAAAATGATATGTTCAATAAGATTTGTGAATATGATGGCATTGTCAGGTATTTCATCGTCAGAAATACACCACAACAGACTAGAGTGACAAAACGCATGAACCGGACCTTGCTGGAGAAGGTTCGGTGTATGTTATCCAATGCTGACTTAGGCAAAGAATTTTGGGCTGAGATAATAACATATGCATGCCATATCATTATTCGTCTACCATCTGCCGCTATTGGTGGCAAGACATCATTTGAAAAATGGTGTGAAAAAACCCGATGAAGATTATGGTTCTTTGCATGACTTCGGCTGAATTGCATGTTATTATGTAAAAGAGTTAAAATTGAATCCAAGAGCAAAGAAAGCTATATTTATGGGGATTACTTTTGGAGTTAAAGGATACCGCTTATGGTGTCCAGAGACCAAAAAAATAAAATATTCAATCAGGAATGATACCTTTGATGAATTTGCAATAACATATAAGGTTCATCAAAGGTAACAGTTGAAGATGTCACAAACTGATGGTGCTTCAAAGCAGGTGAAGTTTAAGGGAGAATTATTTTTTCCAATACAAAGAAAAATGAGGAAAGTCACTGCTAATTGGATTAGTAAAAAGATATCATTAAGGTAAAACTGGGTTTCGAAATCAGTTAAGCTATCTAAATTGATAGTGAACAATCAGTACAAGTTCAGTTGCAAGTTGCAACTACAAATATGACTAATAAATAGCAATCGATTAGTCACAAAATGAAATATTAGGTGATAATACAGCTTTTTGACACACAAACAGTTTCCACGAAACTTTTTCAGAGGTTCAGCTGTCAAAGAAAAATCTCCCACCAATTGTACAAAACAAGACCGTATTTGCTATCTTTTACTATCAATAGCACATCAGATACTCTCTCTAAATTGATAAGCAGAAGCAGCCTACTCTTACTCCATTTACTAAACCAGCTAAAGGCCTCCAAAACCAGCAGGGACTGTTTATTGAACTGTTAAAATGATTCCATTCCCTGTAAACATATGAGATTAATGACTCACTGCATTCCAAATAACAGGAAACATTGACCATCCGATTAGCAATTAGATGCGACGCTTCTTTGGGAGGCGGCATCCATTATGGGGTTTTCGCGTTGTGTCCTCAATGAATACGACAGGGTTCATATCTCCACGAGAATGAGTGTAGCCCTCTCTAAAGCTTAGAATTGCTTGCTTCTTTTTCTTAAAGAAAGTAAAGCCATTTACTTTCATGACCACCGACCTCAAGCCCCGGTCTCTTGCTTCACGCCCAATATGTTCTGCAGTTGACTCGGCAGCGTATCTTGCAACTTTCCCTCCTTTTCCTGTTAACTTACCTGCAGTGGCCCCAAACTTCTTGTTCCCTTTTGAATCCGTCACAGTAACAAAGGCATTGTTGCGAAGAACCTTTATATGAACAATATCAGCATCTTGTTCGATATGATACCTAGAAAGTGGAGCACCACTCAGGACGCCCCTTGTATTGTCCTCCACAAGTCCTCTAACAAAGTCCATTGGTCTAGAACTGTTTCCCATCTCTGCTACCTTTGGGCTTCCAGAATGTATGAAACACCTCCTACCAACATTACATGTTGAACAAACATTCATTCCAAAAATTGACTGCTGATTACTGTATATTTTGCTTTCAGTCTTCCCTTGAATACCTGCGTAAAATGATTCAGTGAGCCAAAAGTTCAAGATTTACAGCTTATCTTAAGATCAGAATAGGAGATACGGCAATGTGTATGTCAGCTATACACTACTGTTTTACAGATGCATATACAGAAATGTGAGGTAAGGCTGCGTACAATAGACCATTGTGGTCCGGCCCTTCCCCGGACCCCGCACATAGCGGGAGTTTAGTGCACTGGGCTGCCCTTTTTTATACTAAAAAGCCCGGAAGAAAACATACAAGAGATTCCTGGATCTCTGAAATACTGAATTAGATAGACATCGTAACAGATATAAACACATCCACTTAATTATAAATCACATGTTCTACCATTTGATAACAATAAAATTGTAAGAAACAAGGAACTGCAACAAACAATCAAAAACTAGATAGAATTGAGAAGATAGAGTTAGAATTAATATAGGGGGAGGATAGAATTGAGAAGATAGAGTTAGAATTAAGCAAGGAAGGATAATCAAACCCATTTTCCTTTCTGTTACTCAAGAAGTTGGTAGTGGAGAGGCTACTTATAAAATCAAAAATCTCTGTTCCATCTCTTTAGAAGTCCCTTGGAGAAATTAACTATAAGGTCTCACAATACAACGTTTAGTGAAGGTTTTTCTTTCTCCCACACTAGGAACAATAACAAAATATACAACAACAACATACCCAGTGAAATCCTACAACGTGGGGTCTGGGGAGGGACCTCTACCTTGATAGGTAGAGCGGTTGTTTCCGAGAGACCCTCGGCTCAAGACCAAGCACAAGCAAAGCAAGAGAAACGGCCAGACCCGGATATCTTTTGAACAGTAACAAAATATCTTTTGAAAAATACCTTACCTTATCAAGAAAAGGAATGGTAGCATAATAATCCAGCAGGATTGGGAAAACAAATACAGCAAAATGCTAGAGAGACAATGTCAACAAGTTTCCAATATGGAAGATTTGAAAGAATACTGTGGGATACCAACAAGAGAACATATGATTCTGAAGTGATCAGAAAAGAGAGAGAGAGAGAGAGAGAAACAAAAGGAAGGAATATCCTTAATTTTTATTTCTTGCTTACCTATTAAAGCAGCAATACAAATAAAAAGTAATCAAGGCAAGTAAGACCTAGGGTCTTCATATGTCTTCACCTGTTCCTAATGCTATAAGGGATGACTTCTCAATTTGGTTGTCTCTTCCTTGCAAGATTTTTGTTTCTCTTTATAATACGTATATTCATAGAATAAGAAGAAAACATAAAAAATATTAGTCCTCCATCCTTTCCATCATAAATATGTTATCTTTCACCTTCATTCCCATAAACTGGTGCGTGCTTAGTTGAAATCTTCCATTCACTTGGGAATCGGAACCATTTTTTATAATAACCGTGGTGTCTGGGTCAGCTTGCCCGCACCTCAACTAATTCCAAGGGATAACTGTCACCTCCCACCAGCAACAGGTACTAGGTAACTCTATCCACCAAGACTAGGACAATGGGAAGAAATCACCTAGTGTTTTTGTCTCTGGTGGGATTTGAACCTGAGACCTAATAGTTCTCAACCAACTTCACTGACAACTAGGCCACACCCTTTGGTGAAAATTGGAATCAAATTTTATCCATAAGATGCTAGATAATTCATAAATCGACAAGCAAGGAAGACCACCAACTACCATCTTCCATTTTGATAGTCCAATATTCTACATTATAATCGTGACGTGCACCCCCTTTATGCTATATTTCGATCCTCCTCAGGCTGCAGCAACTTAAGACAAATCTTCGTTCACTAGAGAGAAATATGAAAAGTTTATCTAAAATCATGCAATCTCTGATAATCTAACTATAATTTCAACGGAAGTCAGGATGGAGAAGCTTTCACTCTTCAAGAGAGATTCAGTAAACTAGCAAGTAAGCAAGCGCATCCTTAATCTTGAATATCAAGCAAAATATTTAATCATAGCATCAGACAAAAAATTGAACAAAAGTAAATAAATGTTATAAAATTAAGAGCGTAAGAAGGGAACAGTTCACACTTGCAACTATGGAAATAAACTTGTACGACAATAGGCTACAAAATAAGCTCGAAATTAAATTCACACCTTCCCATAAAAAATGGCAACTACGTATGACACGGTACACAATTTAATGAAGAGAAATAGCACAACATTTAACAAGAGGAAAATAAACAGTACCTACCAAAATTTGGAAGTGTTGAAAAGGTCCTGAAAGCTTGAGGATGATCAGAAGAACGTAGTTTGAAAGCATTGGCTGCCCATAAGACACTCCGGATAAGCTTCATCTTGCCTGTAGCAATGCAAATCACTTCACCTTAGCATCATTTTGACAAAAGTTTACGATTAATCAGAGAAACCTTTGTTACAAAACCCCAATTCTATCAAGTTATTTCACAGTGAAATGATTAAATGATAACTGTGCAATTCCAATAAACAAATAGAAAAGCATCAAACTGTTAATGAAGAAACAGGAAGATCATATGTAATATCTTAGAATTATAGATATCCGAAGAGACCATTCCTGTAACTATTATAATCCTATAGTACCATATGCATCAGAAACGAATCCAACAAAATGTTTTAACGGAAATAAACCTAAATAGCCGGCCGGCCACAAAAAGTAGCCCCAAGATGTATAATATACGTATATTGGCATTGTAAATATTTCTTTGCCGAGCGGTCAAACGTGTAACTTGGTCGCAAGCCAGCTAACAATCATGACGCTGGAAGAGTCATATTTCAGACATGGGCATCAAGCAAGACTAGCATAGGAACATGATCACAGTCTACAAACTCTTCTAGTGCAGTTACAGCCCTACAATAGTATCTGCTTTGTACAAAGATTGGTGAATTAAAAACATGGGGTTCACAGCAACTGCTGCACAGGTCTCCAGGGCATCACATCGGGTAGGACCTTGGAAGAACATTATCAAACTTTGGGAGGAGTTCAGCCAGAACAGCAGATTTAAAGTTGGGAATGGGCAAATGTCAAATTCTGGAAAGATAGATGGCTTGGTGCTTCTACCTTGCAAACTGACTTTCTAACATCTTTCAAATCGCAAGAAGGCCTGACTCTACCATCTCTCAGAATATAGCAGATAACTCTTGGTACCCAATCTTCCAAAGAAAGATGAATGACTGGGAAATGGAGGAATTCCTTGACCTTCTAGGGAGACAGGGAAATTGTATGGTCAGTGAGCAACTTCCAGACAAACTCACGTGGGGTGCCAAAGGCAGTCGATTACCTCCGTACAGGGTAGGGCCTTTCACGATGGCACCAAAGCCCATATTTGATCTGGAACTTTCAAGTCAAAAGGGAGCTTATACAGTAAAGGCAGGATACCTACACAGCTTCAATCTAAATGAAATGGTGGACAATTGGCCTTGGAAACTTATTTGGAAAACAAAACTACCGCCTAAAGTTATCTGCCACGTTGGACTACCCTGAATGAAGCATGCCTCACTCATGATAACTTGTGCAGAAGGTCCTTTCACATAGTCAGCAGATGCTATATGTGCCATCACTCATCAGGACACTGAAACAAACAGGCATCTTTTCCTAAACTATGCAGTAGCTTCAGACATCTGGAGCATGTTTTTTCTCAGGTTTTGGACTCAGTTGGGTGTTGCCACATAGTATTAAGGATGCTTATAGACTACAGGAGCTGGGGTCTACGGAAAGTTGATAAATCCATTAGGAAGATCTGGAGAATGATTCCTGGATGTATATTTTGGGCCATTTTGGACAGAAAGGAACAACATCTTGCAGAAATGTGAGTTAAGGTTGCGTACAATAGACCCTTGTGGTCCGGCCCTTCCCCAGACCCCCCAGTGCACCGGGCTTTTTTTTTTTGACAGAAAGGAACAATAGCTGTTTTGATGGTTTAGCAACTCCAAACTACTCCCTGAATGAACAATAACTGTTTTCAAGGAACTTGTTTTCCGAGAGAAGATAGTCGGATGTGTTTGGTATAGAGGAAAACATCTTGCAGAAAATGTTTTCCAATTTTCCCATGTTTGGTTGGTATTGGAAAATATTTTCTCTAGGAAAACAAATTCCTTGAAAATGAGGAAAATGACTTCCTAATGAAAGTAGGAAAAATAAGTCCTTAGGTAATATTCCACATAGATTGGCTCCTCCCCACCCTCCAACCCACCCCATGGCCCCACCCCCACCCTCAACCCTCCATAAGCCCACCACCCCACCTCATCCATATTTGACTAGATTATATACAAATGTTTTTGGAATAATATTTTGTACTTACTTACCAAACACAACAAAATAAATAAGAAAATCACTTATTTTCTAGATAACACTTTCCAACAAAACATTTTTCGTGGAAAACATTTTTCTAAATACCAAACCCACCCTCAAACTTGCTCCCCATTCGTGCCCAAGGGACAAAGAAACAGAGAAACATGTTCTAAGTCTAACATCAACTTTAGTAAACTAAGCAGTCATAGACTTACAAGCTGAAGGAAATTTCCATAGCTCATACACAACTTCCTTTTATCTCAAATTACAACTATGTAAGACTTAAAGATCCATGAAAACAAGCATAAGAAGAGAAACAAGTAAACCAACAACAAGAATTAAGAAAACTAAGCATGCGTGAAAGAATAAGTATCATTCAAGATCGGACAAACAACTTACCTTTACCACTGAAATAGCAGAGTTAGTGCTATGGAGGAAAAAGAAAAAAATAAAAAGTTCAAGATCGGAGAAACAACTTACCTTTACCACTGAAATAGCAGAGTTAGGGTTATGGAGGAGAAAGAAAAAAATAAAAAGGCAACAGGGTAGGTTAGGGATTTTCTTAGTGAGGGTATTATTTGAATTAAAATTATAAAAGTTTTTAAGCCAAAAATCGTCATAAATTTAGGCTAAATTTTATTTTGTCAAACAGCTAAAACAAAATTAAAACCAGTTTTTTAATAAATCAATATATAAACCCCCTTGTGTCATTAGTATCAATGTTAATGCAGCCGAACCCTTTTTTGGTGTCAGTATCAAATATGACATGTTTATAGTTCAAAAATGTGTATTATGAAAGTATATATTTTGATACGCTATTGATATTTTTATTTTATTTTTAATTTCGCATATCGATTGAAAATTGAACATTCAAAATACTGAAATCAAATATCATTTGAATGTCGCATACCAAAATTTTCAATTACTATTCATCTCGGTATATACCAAATTATGAGTCGAAACTTTTTTTTTTCATTTTTGGCAATGTACACACATAAGTTTCTCATGTTTTATTTCAATATGAGTTGTGATTGTTCTATTTCATTTTTTTTATCAATTACATTGTTCTCTATATTCAAAGATCAACCAATTATATTCCCTAAGTAAAAAAAATATATAGCGTATTTTTTCGTAGGATTTCAATTATACATGCATTTACATGTTGATTTTGAAATATCGGGTAACCTTTTTTTGTCTGTAGGATTCTCTTTACACCAAGGGTTTAAGTATTTAATTAATTAACTTTGATAAATAAACAATATACCCAAAGTAGAATCATGTTGAAGCAATGTTTAGCATAATTTATTTATTCTGTAAAATTATACGTGTGTCGCTTTAAACTGAAAAGACTCGTGACTCTCATATTGTACAATAATAAAATATCATGCATATGCATTCTAAATCCATCTCCGCGAACATAAATAAATCAAATAATTTTCTTGCTTCCGAATATAAATATCAAGTTTATACATTTGGAATATTGAAGCCTTGGAGTAACAACTCGGGAATACACTTTAAAGGCTGATGGCAGGCTTGACTGAGCAAATGCCATAAATGAGGAAGAAGCTAGTCTTTCGGAAGCTAGTCTTTCGGAAGCAGTTGAATAGAAGGAAGAAGCCACTTTAGCAGCTAGTAGAATTGAATCAACTACTATGAGATCTTTAGACTCTTTCAGAGCAGCGAACATCTCTTTAGGCTCTACCAGCCTCTATTCGGGTAGGAAAGAAAAATCAAACGCGTTTTAAGAGCCTATTGTGCCCAACAGAAAGAAAGTCAAAAAAAGCAGAATTCTAGCTCACTCATACCAACAATCAGCCTGGCCCTCAAGGCCCCAAGTCCCATAGAAGATCTTCTTATTCCCGCCTCTACCAATTACTGGGGATGAAATGCCAGCAACAAGGAAAGCTACTAATTAGGCTTAGGCCTGAAGGGAGAATATCACATGTAAAATTAATGTCAGGTGATCAGGAGGTCAATGGTTCAAGTCGAGGAAATAACCTCTTATAAAAATGTAGCGTAAGACTGCATACAATAATAGATCCTTGTGGTCCGACACTTCCCCGTACCTCACACATAGAGAGCTTATTGCACCGAGCTGCCTTTTTTTAAAAAAAAAGTTTTACTTTTCGTCATTGATTTCCCCAAAAGTTTACATGAAAGTAAATCTTCACAAAAAATAGTACTAGTCCTGAATAAACCCCAAAGTATCACATGCCCAGAAAAAAAATCCCCTAACCCCAAGTATTACATGCCACATAAGTATGGAATAGCAAGTAACTTAATTTCCCGTTTGACCATAAATTTTGGGAGCATAATTTTTTAAAAAAAATCAAATTTTTATTTGATCATAGAATTTTGATATATTTAAAAAACAAATCTTCAAATCCCAAATTATTCTGACTCAAACATGTTTGAGCCAAGATCTATACGTTGACCTTTTAAATGTTTTTTAAAATTACCCCAAATTTGAAAAGCCCCATCTATTTATGAGCCAATTATGGTTTCTGTCATTCTGATTCTATACATTTCCCATATCATATGGAGCTGTCCAGTTATTTACTAATTTGGTTAAGTTCTTGTATTTGAGATCTTTTTTAGCTTCAGTACTTGTACGAATTCTCCCTCGTTGACTTCTTGCTTATAAAGTATTTTTTTCTTCTTGAAATTGTGGTGTTGCAAGCCTTCAAATTCATTAACTAGTGCTAATCACAAAGTAATGGCTGCAATGGTGCCATGAACTGTGATTTTTATGGTGTCAGCCAATATCATGTACATCAACTCGAGAGGGCATGAACCGTGATTTGCTAATGAAAACTATGAGCTGCCATTTCTTCATGAGGTGCATCTCAGTGTTTTAAAAGACGTTTTCTTGGTGAGCCTCGGGACTTGCTCCGGATGAGGTGTACCAAAAACGCCCTAAGGCGTACTGACGGGGTGTAAGTATCGTGGGGCGTGAGCCCCAACATTTTGAACGTTCTTTTTAAAAAATTTAAATATTCAAAAATTAACTCATAATAAATTCTCAAACTAAAAAATCTCAAAAGGTCAAAAATTTTATCTAATTCTTTATCTTAATTTCATAATTGTTTCTCTTTGTTGTTTACAGAGAAATAGATACACTTTAGACCTTTGTATGCAAAGGACAAACTACAAAACAAATAGTTTTATCCTCCAATTCTTACTATACTTCCACGCCTGCATTTCATTTTTATGCTTTATTTTTTTTCAAGATTTTTTTAGCGGTCTTCAATTTATCAAGATAGTTTTTAGTTTTAGAATTTCTTTTGGTATCCTCTAGTTTAGATAATGTATTGAAGACTCTATTTTGACTATTTATATTATAATGAGTATTACTTTGTTGTCTAGTTTTAGGTTTTAAAACAATGACCGTATGTTATTGTCATTTTTATCTTTGAATTATTAGGATATAGTATTATTTTTACAACTCTAATTATGTTTCATCGTAGTCATGTTATTGGTGTAAGCATCTTAACGTCATTCATTTTTTCAATTTTTTTAATGATTCATGCACATGTTAGCATGTTAATAATAGACATATATAATTTCCTACTAATTGTTTTATAATTTTAATGTATTTTTATTTATATATTTATTTTATTAATTTAAAAAATACTAAAACCTCGTGGATTACGCCTCGCCGAAGCATATGTAAAATGCCTTGCCTTATTCTCACGCCTTTTAAAACACTGATTATGTTGTTATACCTCATGTTTAGCCTAATTAGTTTATTAAGAAAATTAGTTGAATTTGTTTGAAATGGATCTTTAGCAACAAAATTAATTCAATAATTTATAAATTTTTTATTTTAGGTTTGAAGCAACGAATGATAGTTTTAAAACTAGGGTAGACGGTTAATAGTAACCAAAGAACAAACTATTAAAAGAGAAAACAATTCTTATTTGATCTCCTAGAATAATAATTGAAATTTCTTAAATGATGGAAGAATGCGTGTATAATCGAATGTTTGCAATAAAAATTAGAGAATAATGTTATATTAGACGATTGATTAATTGGGTTAAATTTACCTTCATTAGTTTGGTGTATACATCGGATGTAAGTAAGTTTTTACTATTTTTAATTACCGTGATTGATATTCATGGTTTGGTGCATACACCCGGTGTGGATAAATATTTTTCTTGAAAATCATTGTGAAAATACATATAAATTAATCATGGTTAAGTGATGAATGAGTGTATGCAAGACACTTGTCTTACATTCATTAGTTTGGTGTATACACCAGGTGTGAGTAAGTTTTTACGAAATCATGATAATTGAAAATCATAGTGAAAATGCATATCACTTAATCATGATTTAGTGATGACTGAGTGTATGCATGACCTAACTAACCAACTTCCCTAAATGTTAAGAGTCTCACATCGGATATAGAATGGGAACATGGACTCCTTATATGGACTTGATCAATCCTCACCCTACAAGCTAGCTTTTGCGGTTGAGTTAGGCCCAAGATTCATTCTTTACATGGTACCAGAGTCAGACTCATTCCAATTCTTTGTTCACCGATGTTGGGTCCCCAAATTATATTGTCCACGCTCCAGTTAACGAGGTCTGAGCGTGCGGGGGAGTGTTAAGAGTCCCACATCGGATATGGAATAGGAACATGGACTCCTTATATGGACTTGGACAATCCTCACCCTACAAGCTAGATTTTGGGGTTGAGTTAGGCTCAAGATCCATTCTTTACACTAACCTTACGCACATATTAACCATTACTAGCGTGAAGATCGTGAACTCTTTTATAAGATAGATCTGTTATCTTCCGAAATATTTGCCATTTTATCGTCCAAAACGTGTCCCTCAACCAGATCATATACCTAGCATTAGTCATATGCCACCTTATTATGCAAGCTCCACGTGGAATACTAATCCCAATCACTTAATATTGTTCCCCACTATAACTTATTAATTAGTTGATCCTTATTGTCTCCCACTATAATTTACCAATTAGCCGATCAGCGTTGTCAAGTAGCCGATCACTATCGTCCATTAGCCGATAGGTCGTAAATTAGGTTCGGGGTGCATCCTTTTATATACTGAGCTCTTTATTGGCATACGTGAATATGACATAATTTTTCAAAACTTGGGTCTACTTGCATACGTCTAGCGGTTCGAAACATCGCCCGAAAGTACGGGGTATTACATTGATCCTATTGATGACCGGATTGATTCTTCTAGAAAGATCGATTTGTGTCAAACTAGTGTGGATATTTGTGTTGATCTACTTGATTGTTATGATAACCCACTAATTGAGGATCTTTGTGATGTGCTTAATGAACCTCAAATTAGTGAAGATATTGATATAGTTAATCGTGTGGATAGTCATGAAAAGAAAAATGCTTTGAAAAATGACCGTTTTTTTATGAGAGTGAAATTACATGTTTGCAATCCTCATCATTCATTGATTGTTCTCTCTTTAAAAATAATGTCTTATTTGATGATGATATGACTAGTGAAAATGAGGTGCATAGTGGTATGTGTTGTGATGATGAACATGTAGCCACATTTGGAGGCTACAAAGTATTTGGTAATCCACTATGGGAGGATGATGCCCTCCCCGATGACGGAAAGTCCTTCTTGAGGGTTTGTGGCCCACTTGATGGACCAACACCGTATTTGGAAAAAGCTTCCGAAAGTGAAGAGTGCTCTTTAAAGAAGGGGAGCAATTTGAAAGAAAAGAACATACTTTTTGGAAGGACTATGCTAGATCTTCTAACCTAAAGGGGGAGGATATGCTACTCAAAGCTTGGCATAGGATCGATGAGTTTAAAGGTAAAACTCTTTCTCTTGATGAACTTGATTATGAGATTAACTTGTTTGTGAAATTTCATCAAAGGAGGAGACTTGAAGAGGAATTTTGGAGGGTACCTCATTGGCCAACAACTTAGTATGATGTCACATCTTATCCTTCCTTCGAGGACGTATGTATTTGTGGCTTATGTTTATTCTTGGTCTTTCTAAAGCCATGGAGGTAATTTCTTTGTGTGATGAATATGGTAGTAACACTTCTAGTCGTTCATGTGATTCTTTACTAGTGTTATTACTTAATTTTATGTTGGGCTTGCATGGAGAATGTAAGCAAAATGGTGTGGGGGATACCTTTGTATTTGACCCTGATGTTGACTTGATAGTGGATCCTTTCTTGGGATGGACTAGTGTAATAATTAGACTCTTGACTTGGGTTGGTTTTGTTTGTGATGTTGCACTTAGTCGTGAGGGAGATCACTTGTTTCTTGACTTAAGGGAAGATATGTGCTTATTGAATGCTAGGATCAATGTGAACTTGCATGTTTGTTTTCCTAAATACATTGGGTTCCTTAATTTACCCTTTTGTCAACATGTCTTGAATAGCCAAGTGTCTTGGGCATTATTGGGATACATAGTCTTTCTATATCCTTATGATATTTGGTTATATCATAAAAGTGAGCCATTTAGTGTGTTGGTTGCATGCTTTGCTTACTTTAGGTATTATCATTTGCTTTATGATGATTACCTTATTTGTTGTATGCGAGGACATGCACTCATACTCTTCTATGTCTCGCAAGGTACGAATTCGAGGACGAATCCTTTTGAAGAAGGGAGGATGATATGATCCTATGAAGCCCATGGGCGACTATGAAGGTTAAAACCCGTGATAGAGCTTCGGACATGCATTTCCATGCCACATGCCTTTTGGTGATGGAGACAGGGCCTTTGGAGGCCATGGAAGGACAAGTCATAAAGGCATACATTGTGTGGATGATTGCTTGAAAGAATCATGGAGATGAAGGCCAATTGATGGAAGCCACACAATGTGGTTAGAAGTGCAAATATGGAAAAAAAATGCAATTCATAGTTAAAGAGGCAATTCGTGGCTAGGAATGCAATTCATGAAATTCGTGGTTAGGAGTGCAAATTCGAGAATAGGATTGCAATTCAAGAGGAGAAGGACCCATGTTGGTTGTTTGTGCAAAGGTCATTTTTGGATCTTCATTGTAAAATGGATATTATATAAGGAACCCTTAGCCTTATTTTTATCCTTAGCTTGAAGATGAATGTTGAACTCATATGAGTGTGCTAGTATTATATTAGGATAGTTTGTAGAGTTAATTAGTGTTTAGTGATAGATAATTAAGATGGATTCCTTAGTTGGTTATTGAACCCAATTCCATCAATTTCATAATTGAGTTGTTCACTTGTGGATTCATTTGAATCATCTCTTTTGTTGAAATTGAATAGTATATGTTCTTTTGGCTGAATTCAATTGGGAGAGTTTGAATTTCATATATCCAAGTTTGTCCATAAATTCATTACCAATTGGGTCTTGCTTCTACCCCTCTATTTGTTAGAATATTATGTTAATAATATTAGGATTTTGTATTAATGTAGTATCATATTATATATGGTAGGTAGTAAAATGTTAATTAAAAATATTATGTAAATTAGGTAGAAGATTATTAGGAATTGATTATGAAGATTAGGCATGATTGACTCTTTCTAATTGATGTATATTGTGTATATATTGAACCTTTGAAAGATGAATACATTGAGGAAAATACCCTAGAATTCTTACACTATTCTCATCCCAATTTCTTCAATTCTCATCCTCAATTTTCTTATTATTTTAGTTTTTTTTTATTTTTATTGTTTGAATCCGTGTCTTCCACAAGTCGGATCGTATCACAATATGCAGGCGCAAAAAGGTCTAACTTGTTGCTTAAATAAGAAACCAATAAAGTTAGTTTTTTATAAATACTTTTTAGAACATTTATTTTTCAAAACTCATATATAGAAAAATGTACATAAAATATTTAATAAGATATACCAACTATTAGTAATAACTTTATGGCACTTTAAATAAGAAAGTTATTTGTAATTTTATTTAATTGTAAAATTTAGTATTATACAGAAATTTCTCTTTTTATTTTAGTTTTTTATTAATTCTTTTGCTTCAATATTATGTTAAAATTTGTGTAGGATATTTATTATATAAATGGTTTAAATTTTCTTAGAAAAGCGATAACCTAGGTGTAAGTGCATGATTTTCATAATATAAGGGAAAAAGTGTTTAATTTTAAAATACACATATATATCCGCAACTAAATCATAATATAGACGTGTTTAGTGTAACCCTTCAATTAAATCAACACTCAAAAATTGTTTTGGGCAATTTTCTCTAGTTCTTTGTGTAACTTTATATAAAAGGGAACCCAGAGAAATATCTCACTTTAACCGAAATTACGCTGGTTTAGGGTTACAATTATGTCAACTGGGGTGGAGAAATTGAAAGTCGAGGGTGAGGATAGCAAGAATGATAAGAAGGTTGATGATGATGAAGTCCAAAAAGGGTATGATTCGGATGATTGGTTTACTTGGGCAAATAAGGACGTCTTTATCAAGTCATATGAACTCTACACATAGCTACTTCAGGTGTCTTTTGTACATGCTGGAACACTCTTTTGTTTCGCTCTTGGCAGATAGAATAGACACTAGCTGCCAGCACCACCCTATACATCTCTGCCTTTACTTCTTTCCCCTTAACATGTGATTCAGCCCATACTTTCTCGTCTTGCCACTGCCTTGAAGCTTTATTATAACCTTTCCAAGCTCACAGCTTGTCCCATAACTTGGCAGACCACTCGCATTCAAAGAAGAGATAGTCCACACTTTCATTTTTAGTACCACTTAGAAGACAGTCCAGGATCTCAGTAATGTAGTGTTTTGTTGGATACAAAGCATATAAGTAAGACACAACGGAAGTTTAAAACATAAACTTACATGTTAGAATATCTGGAGTCTTTATCTACTGTAAGGTGGACACACGATTCCCCTTCCGATTGCAAGCTCCAAGCTTCAATGTATTTCTCTTTCGGAAAGTTAGGAAATCCAACAGAGGTTCGAGAGAGTTTAATTCTAAGTCTCTACGACTTAGAATGATAATCTGAAATTGGTGTATGAATAATGAAGGAAATGCCTCTATTTATAGTTGAAAATTACGTCAAAACCGGATTAGGGTTTGACATTGGGCCTGACCCAAAAATCAATGCAGAGGCGCCGTGGTCCTAGGGTATGGGCGCCGCGGCGCTCGATGAGTTTCTACACTGTCTCGATTTATTTTCCAAGCATTCTTAATTAAATCCAAAATTCAATTTTGACTTAATTAAAATAATCATTATTCATTTAAATGTCTCGATTCTAAATCGAACATTTAATTACTCTCTCAATACATCCTTAGATCAAAACGGACAATCGACATAGTGTGACCCTACATGCCTTCTCATATTGACATTAATCAAATTAAGGTCTACATAGAACTCCTAGACGGCGCAGAAAGACGAACTCAATATGTGAAGTACGTTTATGCGAATCCAGTAAACTTAACCTTTATGTGGTAAGATAAATCATTTCATTCACGACACACCCGATCAAGCTTAGGATTTGTCAAGTGTCTATCCAAATGGCTTAATCATTGTATCTCATCTATATTAGTTAACAACTAGACCATATTCTAAATATGTCTATTGCGTTAGTCAACGACCTAGTCAACCTAACATCACTGAGAATCCGAGTGTTCTCTCGAATATACATTCGATGAATGAATCCTAATATTGGCTCAACTACCACTTTTAATCCACATCGTAATGTACCCAATACAAGCCGTATCTCAACCTATAAGGCATTTGAGCTTAGGACGGGATCAAAGTACATTACTTTGCAGACAAGGCGCGTATTGACCTCAAATCTAAGGACTTCTATCTCCTTCAAGTTGATCATACTTTAGACAAGTATAACAAATAGTATATCAACATGGTATACCAATACTTCCAAAGTATCCATGTGTCCATCACGAGTAGCAGGTGAGACATACTACATCCTCCAAGGATGTGATTCAGACCACATGTCGACTTATCATATATCATCGATATCTCATTCTCAATGATCATTAGTCGAGGCTATTTTAAGAGTTACGTTATAATATTAATATCTCACACTATTAATAACAGTGTAACCTCCAAGGATGCATATTATAGAATATTACAAACAATCAATTAATAATTCAATAATTACAAATGTCAAAATATTAATCTCCATTAATAATAATATGAATGTGTATAAAGTACATTTGTCCTAATACAGATTGTCTCTAGGACATAAATATACTTTCAATCTCCCACTTGGCCTAAAGCCAATCTCCAACATATCTAATGCCCATATTCTCAAAATGACCATTATGCTTGACTAAGCTTAATGGTTTAGTGAGTGAGTCAGCTAGATTATCGTCTTTGGGAACATCGTCTAATCTAATCTCTTCAGTTTCCACCATCTCCCTAAGTACGTGGTACTTCCTTGGTACATGCTTGTTTATGTTGGTTGATCTTGGTTCCTTAGCTTGCGCAATCTCACCAGTGTTGTCACAATAAACCGTTATTGGGCAAGTGGCACTTGGAACAACCCTTAGTTCCTTCAGGAACTCAGATATCACGACAACTTCTTTACCAGCTTTCGATCCAACAATGTACTCAACTTCTGTTGTTGAATCAGCAGTTGTAGCTTGTTTGGAACTTTTCCAGCTTACTGCTCCACCATTGAAAATGAATGTGTACCCAGATTGAGATTTGTAGTCATCAACATCTGTCTGGAAGCTAGCATTAGTGTACCCAGTAGCAGCTAGCTTTTCTTCCCCACCATAGACTAAGAAGTAATCTTTAGTTCGTCTAAGATACTTAAGAGTACTCTTGACTGCCTTCCAGTGTTCTTCCCCAGGATTCTGCTGGAATTTGCAAGTCATACTAAGTGCAAAGACCACATATGGCCTAGTACAGGTCATGTCATACATGATCGATCCTATAGCCGAAGCATATGGGAACTTTTTCATGCGTTCAAGTTCTATAGTATTAGAAGGACTATCCTTCTTAGATAACTTGATGCCTTGTCCCATAGATAGACCGCCTTTCTTGGAATTTTTCATAGAAAAACGTCTAAGCACTTTGTCTATGTAGACTGACTGTGATAGCCCCAACAATCTGTTAGGTCTATCTCTATAGATCCTAATCCCCAGAATGTAGCAGGCTTCACCTAAATCCTTCATCATGAAGGTACTGGACAACCATTCCTTGACTGACTGCAGGAGAGTCTTATTGTCTCCCATCATTAATATGTCATCTACATATATGATAATGAAGGCAATACTTCCATCTTTGCGTTTACTATAAACACATGGATCATCTTTACTTCTGACGAAATCAAATGACTTGATAGCCTTGTCAAAGCAAATGTTCCAACTCCTCGAGGCTTGCTTAAGCCCATAAATGGACTTTTATAGCTTGCATACGGCATTTGGTTTGGACTCAAGTGCAAAATCCTCATGTTGTTTCATAGATACTTCCTCAACTAGATTACCATTGAGGAAAGCAGTTTTGACGTCCATCTGCCAAATGTCATAGTCATAATATGCAGTTATTGCAAGCAAAATCCGAATAGACTTAATATTAGCAACATATGAAAAGATTTCATCATAATCGACCCCTGGCCTTTGATTATAACCTTTAGCCACCAATCTTGCTTTATAAGTCTGTACCTTGCCATATGCATCAATCTTCTTCTTGAAGAACCATTTGCATCCTATGGGTCTAACCCCTATTGGCAAATCAACCAAATTCCAAACTTGATTTATGTACATCGAGTCCATCTCAGATTTAATGGCTTCTTGCCATTTCTGCGAATCAATGTCCAACATAGCTTCGCTGTAGGTTGTAGGTTCATCGTCATCAGAAATATCTATCTCATTGTGTATTTCAACAAGGAGATTAAGTCTTTTAAGTGGATGATGAGTCCTAGTGGTCCTACGGAGTTGATTATTCTGCGTTTTAGTGTTTGTTGCATTCTGATTGTGAGAAGGTCTTTGTGTGTTGGACAATCCATCACCTTGAGAGCTTTCAGGAATGTCATTTTCATGTATTTCCTGAATGGAATTATGTACAATAATTTTATCATCTTCCATTGGTTGTGTATGAGAGTCTTGCATTTCTGTACTATCTCTCACAGCACTCCCACTGGCTGAAGGGCGTACTCTAAGTACCCAATCTTCACCAGATACTCCCACTGAATCTTTATTTAGGTCATTTGACAAGGGTTCAACTTCTGTGTTATCTTGTGGTTCTTGAATTTCTTCAAGTTCTATCTCTGTGCAACTATGTTCCTTGTAGACATATTCTTCTTCAAGGAAAGTTGCGTTCCTGGAAACAATGACCTTATGTTCTCCAGGAAGATAGAAGTAGTATCCCTTAGTTTCCTTTGGATACCCCACGAAGTAACATTTTTCACTTTTAGATTCCAACTTGTCAGTGAGATGCAGGGCACTCCCAGGGTCTCATATGTTTAAGAGCTAGCTATCTTTGCAAATCCACTTTTGGGCTTAGTTTGTAATAAAGGCAAACACTATAAATAGTTTCATTAATCTCATTTTCATACTTAGCTTGGATTTTGATGAAAAACTCTTATGAGTGTAATAGTTAATTTAGACCTAGATTGATAGCTAGTTCATCCATAGCCTTAGTTGATAACTCTAGTTTGTAGTGTGTAATTTCATTGTTGGTATTAATTACAAACTTTTGTCCTTGAATGTCATTTAGAGATTGCTCATTTGTAGATTTTAATTGTGTTGTCTTTGATTGAATTCAAAAAGTATAGGTTCCTTGGTAGAATTCAATTGAGATGGTTTGGTATCAAGTCCAAATTTGCTCATAAATTCTTTACCAAGTGGGTCTTGTTTTTATCTTTCAATTCCGCATTCCGTTTGGATTGATTCTTAGAGTTTCAATTTAGGAATCGTATCATTTGGTATCAGAGTTTAGGCTAAAGGATTGTTCCTACAATTTTTTATCCTAGGTTCTTATTTTAAAAATCTGAAAATTTCAAAAAATCCAAAAAAAAATTATGTTTTAGTTTGATTTGAGTGTTTCTATTGATAGATTTTGACTCCTAGAGGTTACAAAAAAGACTCTCCCTATTGAGAAGCATTCTTGGCCATATATCAGCTACTTGGTTTGATTCCCTATAACAGTGAAATGGTGAAGCACCAGGTTGTAAAAGGATTTATGACAGTTCTTCAATAATGTACTTGAGCCTCTGATGGTTGGTTTGGTTCCTAGTTAGCATATCCTTGACGATTAAGGAGTCCATTTCCAGTCCAACAAACCTTTTTCCATTTAAGTACAGGTTTCAATCTCTTCATACTGTCACAAATCCTAATCCAAGACATAGCTCAGTCACAGTTTGGGAAAGCCTTACCAATAGCTAATTTGATGTTCCATAGAGTCTGGTATACAAAAATTTCCTTTGATCTCCATATTTACAGGAGCACCAGCTTTTCCAGGTTTCTCATATTATCATCATGGGCACTAATGTACAATCATTATGTGAAACTGATTCTTTGTTTCTAAATTCCACCACCTGTTCAACACTTCTTTAATAGCCATTGTTTGATGAGCCAGACCTAGGGGTCTACCATAGTAATTCCATATATGCTTGGCAGCATCACTTTCAACAAAAATTAGAATTTTCATATCCGGTAAATTAGAATAAGAAAAACTGAAAGTACTCCAATAATTTTATTCAGAATTTTTTTGGATTGCCCTGTGTTCCACCAATTAGTAACTCAAGAATCGAAATTTTATATTCTCTCAACCTAATTGCTAAGTCATGATAAAAAGGTCCCAGAAGAGATGGGCGAGCTATTTGTTGAACTGAGATTGAGGAAGCTATTTTAGTTTAGCAATTATTTAATTGGATTTTCGTTATTTAAATCGTCTGTCTCCGTCACTTTAGTTATTTATCATTAGCTCACCTTGCGGGATCGCGATTCTTTGGCCCAACCATTGTAGCTTGTGTGTCACACAAGGGATATTCTATCTAAATAATAGACACATGTAATAAATAAAAGAATACTAAAGATTCAAGCTTAGAAGGAACTATGATAGGGGATCTTCACGAACAGAAAAATATTACATTTAGTTTGATAATAATTACCCGATTGAATGGGGAGGCAAGCGCCTACAAAAAGATCGATTGAATTTATTAAATCAGAGGCCTCCAAAAGAGCATGGTGTTTGCGACGGTGGAGGTATCCAATTTTGAGATGTCAAGACTTGATTGTCTGTATGTGGTGTTTTCATAACGATTATACTAGGACGTTGAAGTTGTTTCCAAATTCCAACTATTGCTGTTGATTGAATTTTCTATTCGACTGAACAAGCAAACGTCTGATTAATATTTTACTAATAGTTTGAGACTAGTAAACGATTAGAGAGAGACCAAATTTGTTTCCTAAATTGTTTCTTTCTGATCATTTTAAGATGGTTGAGAAAAGTAGTTTTAAGTTATACACCATGTCAGTTGAAAAGATTGACAATTGTATGCATATTGTGCTCTTTGCATATATTCTTTGTTTAGCTTTCATGATTAAATATTTAAATTGGTTTGATGCTACTGTAAACAGTTCAAGATGAACAAAAACACTCCTTAAAATCGAGACAGAGACGAAAAAATGAGAGAATTATTTCTACTGTGTATTCATTATAATAATCTACTTATATAAAAGTAAGGTTCTTCTTCTCCTAGTCTTATAAGGTAATCATATTCTAATAGGACTACAAATCTTATATTTATCATAATTACAATTATACAATAAATAGACTAAACTATTATAATTAGACTAGAATAGGGTCCTCAATATGCTTTCCATTACTACTAACTTTAACATGACCACAAAGTTAAATAAGATCAAGGGCAACTTTGCCTAATTAGTATTACATAACTTGTCTCTTTTAGTTTTTCTTAATGTTTTTATGTGACACCTATGCAATCGACTGACTTTCATGAAACTTTGATAAAATTGAGTGACCATTGTTATAAAAAAAAGTATAATTACTACAATAAAAATGAAACTTAGGTGATCATCCGTAAAATTAATCCCAATTAAGTACTATATGGCCACGAAGCTAGTAATCCTGGCCAACATTGCCACAAAAATTGTTCACGTTGAGTTAAAGCTTGAAGCTAAGTACCAAAAGAAGGTTTCTATGCACATGTTTCACATTACCAAATGTTCACATCTTTCACTTACATAAAAGCGGGGAGACAGAGATGTGGAGCCAGAATTTCAACTTAACTCAAAAATAATATAATAAACTAATGACTATAACTAATATTCATTGGCTGACAATGTAAAGACTTTTGACACTATTAAGATACTTTTACATGTTATAACAAGTAGTAATTTGCACTATTTTCAAGATTACAAATTTACTTTTTAGGAAGAGTTACAATAGACCTCGTGTTGCATCTCTTCTTTTGATAAAGTTGTTGTCATGTGATCAGGAGGTCATGTGTTCAAACCATGAAAACATCCTCAGAATTTTACTTACGAATTTTCTGAACAATACAAACTTCTTCTTCTGCACAAATAAATTCTGTGTGATATACTGTCGTTGAGTGGTTCGCCGCTACCTGAATTTGGAGTACTACTATTCTGATAAGATAATCGTTCTATCCTGGGAGGGGATATTCCATCAACCTCGAGTATTGTGAGGGGAATAATTTCCTTAAGGACACACTTTGAACTAAGTTGGCTCGATTATATTCTGAAAAATTATTCTTATTTTTCAACACTGATTCTATTTATTTTTAGTGTTTATTAATTAACTGGTTTTTTGGAATACAGATTAATAACATATGTATACAAGTTATTAGTTATTACTCAATCTCAAATCAATAATTATATGATGGGCGAAAACCTATACCAAGCTAAGGCAGACCAACTACAACAACTAGAGCACTAATACCTAACCGTATTTATGGGCTAAAAGTTGTCCTTGTTTTAGCTGAACATATGGGCCAAACTACTGGGCTAGCTCGTACATAATCTAACCCATTTTCAGATGCTATGCTTCCTTTATCACCATGAAACATTGTAATGGACGTGTCTAACAATTATCTCTCTCGTTTCTTCTTGTTGTTGTTTCATTTTTATTTATTTATTATCGTTCTCCCGTCTCCGGCATTCTATCCAACTAATTCAAATTTATGTTGCATAAATCTAAATAAATGCGTTCGCAAGTCAAACAACGACTATAACTCTATCCTATTTCCAAATAAATTAGGGTCAACTATATGAAATATCACTAATATCATCATCTCATTTAAGTTAAATTTATAGCATCATCGTATGCAAACTTCCAAGAAGAAAATGTTATGGAAACAGATTTTAACTCTATACCAAAATCGACAAATGTCCGAGATCTTATGGCCACAAACAATTTCAAGCTCAATCTTGCTTTTGTAGGAATGACATGAATATCCAGTGGACATATTGATTGAAAATTTGTCTATAAATCATGGAGGTAGTGGTGGCGTTTTGTAACTTTCATTCACATTGGAGCAGGTTAAAATAGACAAATATCCTAGCTAGGCTTAGAGTAGGATTCCCATTTCAATTACTGGCCTTTTAACTTTTAAGATGGCTTGGTACCTTTGATTGGAGTGGAATCTGTACGATTTCCTTATATGTTAGACCTTATCGTGTTTGGACATGAATTTTACTTGAAAAAAAATTTAAAATTTTTGAAAGTATATTTATGTCCTAGAGACAATCTATATTAGGATAAATATACTTTATACACATTCGTATTATTATTAATGGAGATTACTATTTTGGCATTTGTAATTATTATATTATTAATTGATTGTTTATAATATTCTATAATATGCATCCCTGGAGGTTAAGCTGTTATTAATAATGTGAGTTATTAATATTATAACGTAACTCTTAAAATAGCCTCGACTAATGATCATCGAGAATGGGATATCGATGATATGTGATAAGTCAACATGTGGTGTGCATCGCATCCTTAGAGAATGTAGTATGTCTCACCTGCTACGAGAAATGCCTACTCGTGATGGACACATGGATACTTTGAAAGTATTGGTATACCCTGTTGATATATTGTTTGTTATACTTGTCTAAAATATGATCAGCGTGTGGGAGATAGAAGTCCTTAGACTTGAGGTCAATACGCACCTTGTCTACAAAGTAATATATACTTTGATCCTGTCATAAGCTCAAATGCCTTATAGGTTGAGATACGACTTGTATTGGGTACATTACGATGTGGATTAAAGGTGGTAGTTGAGCCAAGATTATGATTCATTCCTTGAATGTATATTCGAGAGAACACTCAGATTCTCAGTGATATTAGGTTGACTAAGTCGTTGGCCAACGCAATAAACATATTTAAAATATGGTCTAGTTGTCAACTAATATAGATGAGATACAATGATTGAGCCATTTGGATAGACACTTGACAAATTCTAAGCTTGATCGGGTGTGACGTAAATGAAAGGATTTTATCTTACCACACAGAGGTTAAGTTTATTGGATTCGTGTAAACGTACTTCACATATTGAGTTCGTCTTGCGACGCCGTCTAGGAGTTCCGCGTAGACCTTAATTTGATTAATGTCGATATGTGAAGGCATGTAGGGTCACACTATGTCGATTATCGTTTCGATCTAAGGATGTATTAAGAGAGTATTAAATATTCGATTTAGAATCGAGATATTTAAATGAATAATGATTGTTTTAATTAAGTCAAAATTAGATTTTAGATTTAATTAAGAATGTGCGGAAAAACAATCGAGACGGTGTAGGGCCACGTCAAGCGCTGCGGCGCCCACACCATAGGGCTGCGGCGGCTAATGACCTAATCTGTCTCGATTTTTGGGCCAGACCTAAGGTCAAACCCTAATCCGGTTTGACCTAATTTTTCACCTATAAATACATACATTCACTTCATTATTCAAGACACTTAATTTCATAATATATTTTAAGTCTTAGAGATTTAGAATCAAAACACTCTCTCGAACCTTTGCCGGATTTCCTAGCTTTCCAAATGAGAAATACATTTAAGCTTGGAGCTTGCAATCGAAAGGGCTTTCGCGTGCGAACCCACAGTTGATAAAGATTCCAGATAATACAACTTGTAAGTGTTCATGTTTTTATGTTACAAGTTTTTTATTGTCATATAACCATACCAGAAGTAATTGTTGGGGCAAGTAAGAACAAAATTTTAAACTTCCGTTGTGCCTTACTTATGTTTTGAACCCAGCAAAATCCTACATGTCTTGGCCGAATGTTAACCTTTTGATATCACCCTAAATTATCTCCTACACTAACTCGAGGAAGTCATTCCGCTCTAATATGAACTAAGCCAAAAGTGTGTTGTCCGGCTCATTGCACGGTGCACGGCAAAGAACGGGTAAGAACGAATTATTATCGATATATGCGTTATTGATAATGGTGGGTGATGATAAAGGGTCTATGATTTGATCCCTAAATTGGATTTAGGGCTCGAACGATTTTGAAAAATCAACAGAGAAACGTTTTGTCAGGACATCGGCGTCGCGGCCCTATGGTATGGCGCCGCGACCCTTGCTAGGGTTTTCAAGGCGGCGTCGCGACTCCATGGTGGAGCGTCGCGGCGCTAATGCATTTGCAGAAGCCGAAAGGCTTCTGCCTCGGTGGCGCCGCGACCCCAATGATTAGCGTTGCGGCCCCACCTGTCCAGAAATAAAAAAAATCAGAGTTCTGAATGTTTAACCCAAGATTATTATAATACAGTATATTATTTGATAAGTATATTATTTATGTGCTAAATGTCAAATCATTTGTCATTTAAATTACTAGAATAACGTCCGCTATAACTGTCTGGGCAGGCGGCGCTCGGTATTTGATTAAACCATCTTATATCATGCATATTGGGTTGACGGTTCCCAACTATATGTATCATTAGTTTTGCATGATATTAAGATATCATATTGGATATGGCGTAAAAGAATTGATCTTGGTTAAAACCCTGAATTAAAATGTTCCCTAAAATTTTAAATACAAGTTTAAATTAAAACGCGTCGTCCATTATAATTGTTAGAGTGCAAAATCCTTTTCGGCGATACGAGTATTTATGCCAAAGCATTTGCTCTAAGTCTACAAGGACTCAGACTCTTTCATAGATGTATTTTAATGTAAAGGTAAACAATAAACTTTTATGGGTATTTATACCAAAGTGTTTGATCACAAAGGCCAAATTTACTTAGATACATAAAGTAGTCATGTAATGAGGTTGACTTGCTTATACAAATCTTGGCGCCAAAGTGTCGGACTAACCTAAGGACGCAAGATTAAATATAATTTTTGATCAACCAAGAGTTGCAAATAAGTTTTGCAATTGGTTTAGAACCTACCAAGATGTGTTATTGAAGTTATCAGCCAAAGCAAACGCGGAGATAACATAGGCTTGGATCTTGGCCCATTATGACCTCAATTAATATAGGTCTGTATTCTACCATGGGGTCGTAGAAGTACGTTAAAATAGTGTGAGCTAATTAAACAAAAGGCCATGTTGATTAGCCTAAACGAATGAGTGTAATAGGAAATAAATTTTGAGTTTGCTTTCCAGTCTATCTAATTCTTCAGATTGTCAAAGATGTAGAGCTTATCATTGAAAATGTTGATTGAAATGAACAAACTTACTAGACCAAACTACCTTGACTGGCTAAGAAATTTGTGAATAGTATTGAGACAAGACAAAATAGAATACGTGTTGGACACGGTGTTCCCAACAGTCCATGCGACAGACTCTGCTGAATATGCCTCTTTTGATAAGGATGCTTACCAAAAATACCTAAATGATGCCAGTTCAGCACAGTGTGTGATGTTGTTTTCCATGTCTATGGAACATCAGAGACAACATGAGAACATGGATCCCAATGAGATGCTCGAATACTTGAAGAGTATCTATGACTCACAATACCAGACTATGGAATATGAGTTACTGATTGAACTTTTCAAGTGTAAGCTCAATGAAGGGGGCCAGGTCTCGCAGCATGTGTTGAAGATGATAGGGCTGATAGAGAGGCTTGCTTCAATTGGAACGAAGCTGGAAAAGAATGTCGCTACCACTCTCATCCTGAACTCTCTCCCTTATTCCTTTGAAAACTTCATAGTGAATTATAATATGAATGGAATGAAGGTGAGTCTATCGAAGATGCACAACATGCTCAAGACATTTGAGTCTTCCACTTCCAAAGGCAACGTTATGCTCATAGTGAGCTCTACTAGTCGACCCAAGCCGAAAGGTAAGGAATTGCAGAAGAAGAAGGGCAAAGCAATCGCTGCGCCCTCAGCTATGAAGCCTAAGGGAGGTGTGAAGAAGAAGAATGTAAATGTGGCTAAGGATGAATGCCTCAACTGCAACAAGAATGGGCATTGGAAGAAGGACTGCACGGCACCAGGAGGAGGAAAAACACCAGGTGCTTCTACCTCTGGTGGACAAGGTATGTACGTCATTGAAATAAATATGTCTATAAATAACTCTCATTCCTGGGTATTGGATACCGCTTGTGGCTCACATTTGTACAAATATGCAGGGGCAAACTGATAGCAGGAAGGTTGGACTAAGAGAGGTAGACCTACGCGTTGGAAATGGATCACGAGTGGATGCTGAGCGCGTAGGAACTTATAGATTAAATTTGCCTTCTGGCTATTGTTTAGTGTTGAATGATTGTTACTATGTACCCTCGTTAACGAGGAATATCATTTCTATCCCTGTTTTGGACATGAAGGGTTTTTCCTCATTTATTATAATGGCAGTCAAGTACTATCTTTTGATAATGTTATATATGGAACTGCTCCTCTTGTGGATGGATTATATACACTAAATTGTAGTTGAGAAATATTCAATATACAAAATAAATGAGCTAAGATAAGTAATAGAAACTCTACCTACCTATGGCATTGCAGACTTAGTCATATCAACGAATCAATGATAGCAAGGTTGAGGAAGTTAGACTACCTCGAACCATTTGACTTGGAGTTTTATGGTAACTGCGAATCTTGCTTGAGAGAAAAGATGACCAATAAGCCACTTTCTGGGAAAGGTGTGCGAGCCAAGAAGGTGATTGAGTTGGTCAATACTGGTGTATGTGGGCCATTTTCGACTCAAGCTAAATGAGGCTTCCCATACTTCATCACTTTTACTAACGACTTCACAAGGTATGGATATATGTATCTTATGAGACACAAATCTGAGACTTTTGATAAGTTCAAAGAGTACAAGTTGGAAGTAGAGAAGCAACTTGCAACAAGTATCAAAACTCTTTGATCGAATCGAGGAGGTGAATACTTGAGCAGGGATTTTTTAGATTACTTAAAGCTGCATGGAGTCCAATCAGATTGGACACCTCCTGGAACACCACAGATGAATGGTGTTGCCGAAAGAAGAAATCGAACCTTATTAGATATGGTTCGATTCATGATGAGCTCCTCAGCTCTACCGACATACCTTTGGGGAAATGCTATACAAACCACAATATATGTTATGAATAGGGTTCCTTCCAAGTCAGTAGAAAAGACACCTTATGAGATATGGTGTGGCAAGAAGCCAACTCTTAAACATATGAGACCCTGGGGGTGCCCTGCATATGTTAAGAAGATGTTCACTGACAAGTTGGAATCCAAAAGTGAGAAATATTACTTCGTGGGGTATCCAAAAGAAACTAAGGGATACTACTTTTATCTTCCTATAGAACGTAAGGTCATTGTTTCCAGGAACGCAACTTTCCTTGAAGATGAATATGTCTACAAAGAACATAGTTGCACAGAGATAGAACTAGAAGAAAATCAAGAACCACAAGATAACACAGAAATTGAACCCATGTCGAATGACCTAAACAAGGATTCAGTAGGAGTATCTGGTAAAGATTGGGTACTTAGAGTATGCCCTTCAGCCAGTGGGAGTGTTATGAGAGATAGTGCAGAAATGCAAGCCTCTCATACACAACCAATGGAAGGTGATACAATGGTTGTACATCATTCCATTCAAGAAATACATGAGAATGACATTCCTGAAAGCTCTCAAGGTGATGGATAGTCCAGCACACAAAGATATTCTCACAATCAGAATGCAACAAACACTGAAACGTAGAATAATCAACTCTGTAGGACCACTAGGACTCATCGTCCGCTTAAAAGACTTAATCTCCTTGTTGAAACACACAATGAGATAGATATTCCTAATGACGATGAACCTACAACCTACAACGAAGCTATGTTAGACATTGATTCACAGATATGGCAAGAAGCCATGAAATCTGAGATAGACTCGATGTATATAAATCATGTTTGAAACTTGGTTGATTTGCCAACAGGGGTTAGACCCATAAGATGCAAATGGGTCTTCAAGAAGAAGATTGATGCATATGGCAAGGTACAGACTTATAAGGCAATACTGGTGGTTAAAGGTTATAATCAATGGCCTGGAGTCGATTATGATAAACTTTTTCACCTGTTGTGAAAATTAAGTCTATTCGGATTTTGCTTGCAATAGCTGCATATTATGACTGTGACATTTGGCAAATGGACGTCAAAACTGCTTTCCTCAATGGTAATCTAGTTGAGGAGGTGTATATGAAACAACCTGAGGGTTTTTTTCTTGAGTCCAAACCAAATGTTTCATGCAAGCTACAAAAGTCCACTTATGGGCTTAAGCAAGCCTCGAGGAGTTGAAACACTTTCTTTGACAAGGCTATCAAGTCATTTGATTTCGTCAGAAGCAAAGATGATCCATATGTTTATAGTAAACGCAAGGATGTGAGTATTGCCTTTATTATCATATATATAGATGACATATTGATAATGAGAGACAATAAGACTCTCATGCAGTCAGTCAAGGAGTGGTTGTCCAGTACCTTCATGATGCAAGATTTAGGTGAAGCCTGTTACATTCTGGAAATTAGGATCTATAGAGATAGACCTAATAGATTGTTGGGGCTAGCATAGTCAGTCTACATACACAAAATGCTTAGACGTTTTTCTATGAAAAATTCCAAGAAAGGCGGTCTACCTATGGGACAATGCATTAAGTTATCTAAGAAGGATAGTCCTTCTAATACTATAGAACTTGAACGTATGAAAAGGATCTCATATGCTTCGGTTATAGGATCGATCATGTATGGCATGACCTATACTAGGCCAGATGTGGCATTTGCACTTAGTATGACTTACAAATTCCAGCAGAATCCTGGGGAAGAACACTGAAAAGCAGTCAAGAGTATTCTTAAGTATCTTAGATGAACTAAAGATTACTTCTTAATCTATGGTGGGGAAGAAAAGCTAGTTGTTGTTGGGTACACTTATGTTAGCTTCCAGACGGATCTTGATGACTTCAAATCTCAGTCTGGGTACACGTTCATTTTCAAGTGGAGCAGTAAGCTGGAAAAGTTCCAAACAAGCTACAACTGCTGATTCGACAACAGAAGATGAGTACATTGCTGGATCGGAAGCTGGTAAAGAAGTTGTAGCGATTTCTGAGTTCCTGAAGGAACTAGGGGTTGTTCCAAGTGTCACTTGTCCAATAATAATTTATTGTGACAACATTAGTGCGATTGCGCAAGCTAAGGAACCAAGATCAACCAACAGAAATAAGCATGTAATAAGGAAGTACCACATACTCAGGGAGATGGTGGAGACTGAAGAGATTAGATTAGACTATGTTCCCACAGACGATAATCTAGCTAACCCATTCACTAAACCATTAAGCTTAGTCAAGCACAATAGTCATTTTGAAAATATGGGCATTAGATATGTTGGAGATTGGCTCTAGGTCAAGTGGGAGATTGAAAGTATATTTATGTCCTAGAGACAATCTGTATTAGGACAAATGTACTTTATACACATTTGTATTATTATTAATGGAGATTACTATTTTGGCATTTGCAATTATTGAATTATTAATTGATTATTTATAATATTCTATAATATGCATACATGGAGGTTATGTTGTTATTAATAATGTGAGATATTATTATTATAACGTAACTCTTAAAATAACATCGACTAATGATCATCGAGAATGGAATATCGATGATATGTGATACGTCGATATGTGGTCTGCATCACATCCTTAGAGGATGTAGTATGTCTCACATGTTACGAGAAATGGCTACTCGTGATGGACACATGGATACTTTGGAAGTATTGGTATACCCTGCTGATATATTGTTTGTTATACTTGTCTAAAATATGATCAGCGTGTGGGAGATAGAAGTCCTTAGACTTGAGGTCAATACGCACCTTGTCTACAAAGTAATATACTTTGATCATGTCATAAGCTCAAATTCCTTATAGGTTGAGATACGACTTGTATTTGGTACATTACGATGTGGATTAAAGGTGGTAGTTGAGACAAGATTAGGATTCATTCCTCGAATGTATATTCGAGAGAACACTCAGATTCTCAATGATATTAGGTTGACTAAGTCGTTGGCCAACGCAACAGACATATTTAGAATATGGTCTAGTTGTCAACTAATATAGATGAGATACAATGATTGAGCCATTTGGATAGACACTTGACAAATTCTAAGCTTGATCGGGCGTGCCGTGAATGAAAGGATTTTATCTTACCACATAGAGGTTAAGTTTACTGGATTCGTGTAAACTTACTTCACATATTGAGTTCGTTTTGCGGCACCGTCTAGGAGTTCCGCGTATACCTTAATTTGATTAATGTCGATATGTGAAGGCATGTAGGGTCACACTATGTCGATTGTCTTTTCGATCTAAGGATGTATTGAGAGAGTATTAAATATTCGATTTAGAATCGAGATATTTAAATGAATAATGATTGTTTTAATTAAGTCAAAATTGGGTTTTAGGTTTAATTAAGAATGTGTGGAAAATAAATCGAGGCGGTGTAGGGCCACGTCAAGCGCCGCGGTGCCCACACCATAGGGTCGCGGCGCTAATGACCTAATCTGTCTCGATTTTTGGGTCAGGCCCAAGGTCAAACCCTAAACCGGTTTGACCTAATTTTTCACATATAAATACAGGCATTCACTTCATTATTCAAGACACTTAATTTCATATGATTATTCTAAGTCTTAGAGACTTAGAATCAAAACACTCTCTCGAACCTCTACCGGATTTCCTAGATTTCCAAAGAAGAAATACATTGAAGTTTGGAGCTTGCAATCGAAAGGGCTTTCACGTGCAAACCCACAGTTGATAAAGAATCCAGATAATACAACCTGTAAGTGTTCATGTTTTTATGTTACAGGTTTTTATTGTCATATAACCATACCATAAGTAATTGTTGGGGTAAGTAAGAACAAAATTTTAAACTTCCGATGTGCCTTACTTATGTGTTTTGAACCCAACAAAACCCTACAGTTTTGCGGATGAAAAATATTATTTCACTTGTGATACTCTTCAAGTCTATTTTTCAGTTTCCAATTTTCTATTTCAAGTTGGAAGTCAAACTAATGGACCAAGTAGATCAAACATTGGTCGGCAAATAATATTTCAAAGTTGAAGATACAGTAATGAAACAATATCCATGATTCGTATCATTAAAAAAAAGCATCCATGACGAAACGGAGAAGCAAACGGAAAATTATACCACAATTTATTTTAAAAGGAAATTCTTTAACTCAAACTTTCATTTGATTACCAAAAGATTCACAAATTTTTGTTGCACGCTGACCACATTTGTAAACCTTTCAATTGGTGAAATTAAGTGGGGAAAAGTGTATATGTCTCTAATAACTATACGAAGTGAAGCTAATTGATCGATTACGCAAAACCAAGAAGCTATATGAGGTAAAAGAAATAAATACAATTCATTGTGCTTGTGACATAATGTGGGAATGAATCTTTCAAATTTAGCTCATAAATTTCTTTTTTAAACTTTGCGATGCAGTCATGAGACTGTCCTCTTAGCAGGCACCTATATATCCATCCAAAAAAGAAAAGTTATTCTTCTATTTCATTAATTTATATAACAATGTTGTTTGTTGGGACGTGCAGTTTAAATTAAAAAAAAAACACTTTCGATTGCATACTAAAATTGCTCTTGAAATTTATGATCATAAACGACATGACACAAAATTTATGTAACTATAAGAGCATTATTAAGGGTAAAATTAAAAATTAATTAAAAAGTTTTAAATATAGTAATGTATCATTTATTTTAAAATAGATTAAAAAATATTCTCCGTCTCAAATTATTTGTTGTGGTTACTAAAAATAGTTGTCTCAAATTATTTGTCATTTTAGAAGATAAAGGCACAATTAATTATTTTTTTTCCATTTTATCCTTAGTAGAATTTTGTCATTAATGAGAAATAACACATAAATAGACTAAACATTTAATGGAAAGAGATTATAACTTAAACATAAATAAAGGTAAAGTAGCCAATAAAACTCCTAATAAATATTTCTTAAGGGGCACGTAAAAAAAACGATAAATAATATAAGACGAAGGAAGTAGTACAATAACAATAATTATACTTCAATCACATATAATTTGGGATCGGCTATACTATGCATCGTCGCTGACCATGTAGCCCTATTAAGCTCATCTCATATATTATATTTATAATGATTCATCATAAAGTAATTATTGTTGTTAGTCTATTGCAATCCTTCTTCTTTATCTGAATTTGAGACCATCAATATTAACACGATCACATAGGCAGGGTTAAAACTGAAAGAGGAGTACTAATTCATTCGTTTCATTTTATATATGTTCCTTTGATTCAACATGAAGTTTAAGAATGTTAAAAGACTTTTAAATCTTATAATATCAAACTAAAGGTTATGTGTATAATATATCAAAAATATCATTTAAATCTTATGATTCTAATAAATATATCATTAAAAGTAAATGAGAATTCTAAAACTATTATTTCTATTAAGAAAATGGCATTAAAGAGTAAAATGAAAATGTTGAAACGATCACTTTTATAAGGTAATGTCATTAAAAATAAAAGGAGAATACCGAAACTATCGTCATTAACGATAAAATGAGAATGGTGAACCTAAAAACTTAATGACTAAACATAGAAACTAATGATTATTAAAATGAAAAAAAAAAGTAAGATGCATAAATGAAAAAATATAAAATAATAATGTATACAACAAAAATGTGATGAATAGCAATTAACATACATATATATAAGCACTTATGTGCATGTTCCCTTCAATCACAATCCATCTTATTTACACTCCTATATCTTCTTCTTCTTCTGCCCTCCCCTACTCCCTATACTCTCTCTCCCTCCACCCTCTACGGCGGCGCCACCATAAACCACCAACAACAACATCCACAAAGTGGCTGACCACCAAAAGATGCCAAAAATTCTACAAAAGAAATTCTACCATTGCTTCCCAAATTTCAAATGCCTTCCCACAACTCTAACTCTCCCTTTCGAAGAAGAAGAAACCGAACAAACTATCAAGAACTTCAACTCTGTTTTCGACATTCCCTCTGATTCCACCACTTCTAAATCTCTCACTAATTCTTCAACATTAACAGAAGATTACAACATATTCTCTTCTTTTGAAGATTCTGATTCCGATTATACTGATTCCGAAAATATTCCAGATTTCTCAAATGTATTTGCTTCGCGACGATTCTTCTTCTCTTCCCCTGGTAATTCCAACTCCATAGTCGATTTTCCGGCGACGACCCATTCGCCGGAGAAGCGTGAAGAAGTTGTCACCGATGGGGTTGCCGTTCAGACATACTCATCCGACCCATATTCGGATTTCAGACGATCAATGCAAGAAATGGTGGAAGCCCATGTGTTGACGGACGTGAAAGCCAGTTGGAAATTCTTGCATGAACTTCTCCTATGTTATTTGAACCTTAATCCGAAACATACTCACAAATATATTGTTAGTGCTTTTTCGGATCTTGTTGTTTCTCTTATGCCTTTTGATGATTCCGGAAAAAAGATAGAAGGTACTGCTAGGCCGTGAACGGTCTGATTATGGTATTGTAAAATTTGGGTCGATAGGTTTGATTTGTATTTATTAGGGTCTGATGATGCTATCAACCGAATCATTGAGTTGTTTCAAATGATCACAGTATCATAGTCTTTTTTTTTCTGGAGAATAAGCATCGACTAACTACAGCAATCCATGAAAATCACCGGGAATTCCACGTTGGTATCGAATTATCAATTCTAAAACAAGCAGCTTAGCTTACTAGATTCTTGATAAATTATTTATACATATTGAGTAATTTCTTTATAGAAATATTAGACTATCAAAATCTAATGAAATCTGTAACTAAAACTCTAGCTCTGTCCCTGTATTGAATGATCGTATGTCCCATTGGTTGGTTTAACATTTTTTCCCTTTATAATATGTTTTGAAAGTTAGAATTTTTAGTTTTGTGTTTTTTCTTGAATGGCTTTGTCTTTGGTGTGACAAATTTGACATGTTTTCTTCTAAGAAGACAAACTTGGAAAAATCAAAATTATAATCTAAAAGAAAACCAAGGAAAGCGTGGGACGTTAATATTAGTGCCTCGATGCATGTAATTTTTCTAACGTCTTATATTAGCACTTAGCAGTAGTATATTGTAAAATAAAAAAATATGCTCCTGTAAAAGAATGTTTTTTCCTCGTTTCAGTGAATGTTTTTGAATCATATTGGGAAATGCTATATGGATTTTCGATATTTTTGTATTGATTGGTGGTTAAATTAATTATGCAGAAAAAAAATGTATTGTGTTTGGAGAAAGTGAATGGACAAAAGAACAGCTTCTTATGTTGTCCTAAATCTTGCTTTGTGGTCCATACAACTTTTTGGAATTGTTAAGCTTTTCAGTACACAAAGTCACAAGCAATTTCTGGCTTTCGTTTGTCATCTAGAGAGCTAACAAGTAGGGATGCCAAAATTGACCCGATCCATGGGTCCCGACCCGATCAACGCGGGTAATTACTCGCTTTGACCGATCCATGAGTTGGATAGGGTATTAATCCGACTGTCTGAGGGTGAGTTAGGGGCAGGTAAGGATATGGCTGAACCCTACCCGTGCCCGATCCGTTACCCGATGGGTAGGATACCTGACCCATCCCTACCCATGTATATATAATTGTAATTAATTTTAATTATAAAGATTATATATATCCTATAAAGATAATATATATAATTATAATTAATTGTAATTATAAAGATAATATATATATATATATATATATATATATATATATATATATATATTAGCTTATAAATTATAATTATAAAGATAATAAATTGAGGATCTTAATTTAATTATTTAAGTATCAATATAGATAATAGTAATAAAATTATAATCATTAATAGTAATAGATAATAGTAATAGATAATAGTAATAAACTTTATATTCATGATTCATATTTTTTTTAATTGTGTGATTTTATTTGTAGATGAAGTTCCTAGTGCTACATCATCAAACTTGAATGTCCAACCATTTGTGTTGATGAAGATGTGGATGATGAAGGTATGGAATCTTACCTATATTACTTATTAATAAATGAAGGTGTAATTTTTTTTCTATTTGGTTAATTCAATTAATTTTTTATTAATGTTGTAGATCCTTTGATAATACTTTGAAGATTTTTCAATGGTCAATGTAGTGTTTTGTTGTTCCAAAAGTATGACTTTATTGTTGTGTTTTTTCTTCCTTTATATTGAGTTATAATTTTTTTCTATATAATCTCTTTTTTTTTTATCATTTTTATTTTATTTTCATAGATTTATGGAGAAGCACACTAAAAGTTTGAAGACCTTGAAGACATGTTTGATGTAATTGCATTTTGTTTTTGAGATACATTAGTGTTTGGACAATTTTTTTCATAGAACTTTGATTGTATTTGGTAATATATTTTATGAAATTTGTAAAATTTTTGTGTTTTATTAGAGGAAGTGTATAACCCGCGGGTATCTAATACCCGAAAGGGGCAAATAAGGGTATGGAAATTATATACCCAGTGGGTAATGGGTAGGGTATGAGTGTCATATTTGGGAAGGTGGGTAGGGTATGAAAATCCCAAAACCCCCCAAACTCGACCCACTGCCATCCCTACTAACAAGTACTGCTAGCTATTGGACTTCTAGTTTGTGAGAAAAAATAATTTTGATGAGTTAATATAATCAGTGTTATTTACATTTTTTGGGGTTTCTGATTTTTTCTAATTAAGCAATAAAACCAAGTAAACACATTTATGTATTTAAGTCAACTTATACCATACCATACAAGGCGAATTCAAGATTTCTAGAAAATGAATGCACAAAATTACATTAAGAGTGCAAAATGATCATACAATGTTAGTGACAATGTATATAAATTAAAATCCTTAGAGTGAAAAGGAAAAAATAAATTGTGTAATTTTTTTCTTTAAAACATTCTATCTTTATTTTCCTTTCCTTATTCTTCTAAAAATGTATTTTGATTCTTTTTGTGACTTTTCTATCCTCTTCAAAGGTGTATCATTATTATTATACTATTTGATACAATGGGTTGTCATTTTTCCACTAATTAAGCTAACCCTTGAAGAGAGGAAATAAAGAGAAGGAGGTGAGGTGGAAGGATAGATTTCTTTACCCTTCTAATTTATTTCTTAAAGAATCTTGATAAACTAGCCAAACAAGTCAACAACAAGCAGACAAACTCCAACAAACAATTTTGTTACTGTATCATATCATGGTTTAATTATAAGGTGCCAATAAATAAATTAATGAATAAGGTGCGTGATTTTGGGCCTGAAATGAGTATTGCAACGTTAGAGAATGAACCACCAGCTTTCTATAATAGTATGGCATCCTAAGGCTAGTAGTATGCTAGCTATTTAGTTAATCAAGATTATCATCTTAGGAAATTAATTAATTATTCCTTCTAGTCAAGCTTAAGGGTAACAATCCAGGCTGCACTAGCATAGCTCACAATTATTTTACTTCTGCAAGTAATTAAATAGACAAATATTTTTGCATGAAGTAAGTAAGTAAATAGTTGTTGTTTTGAGCAAACAAGAAGCAGAAATTAACAGCAAAATAGAACCTTACAATGTATGCCAATAAATGTGATTTTATAATTTAGAGGTACAATGATATTTTCCTTGTTTTGAGCATAGCTCACAATTAATGTTTGTGTGGTTATAAAAGATTTTTAATTAAGGGTAATGAGAATATAAAGTTAATTATAAATTTAAAAATATATCATTCTTTTTAAAACAAATTAGAAAGGAAAAGATAAAATATGTCACGAACGGGAGTACTTAATAGTTGATATTTCCTTAAGAACGAGGGATTTGATACAACCAATTAAGGTTCTCTCATTCTGCTAACTAGTTTTGTAGCTGTTGTACTCTATGCGTACTCCACACATCAAATTAAATATACGTGTCATACTAAAAAATAAATAGCTTGTGGAGAAAGATAAATAACTAAGGATTTAAATTAAATAGTACTCTAACAGCGTAAAGAATTTTTTAAGTTATTAATGTAGTTTTTTTTTCAGTTAATTATCATTTTTACAAGATCATCTCTATTAGTAATATTTATCATAGAGGTTTTTGTACTTACCTATACTTAATTATTTAATTATGTTTTACAGCATCGATACACGAACTTAAATTCATAATTAAGAAGTTAAGCTAGCTAGATTATGATTTTGGCGACGTCAGAAAAAAGGGTATCCAAGGGCGATTAAAAACTATCCCTATCAGCAAGGAAAATATTGGGACACTTTCTACCGGATACTTATATTTTCTTAATATAAAACGGGTTTAGGTAAGTGACAACATATAACTACTTTCGAACAACTTTATTTAGGCGTCTTTAACCTGCATTATTTGTAAATATTTTGTGGGATTTGCAAGCCACAAATTAAGTTCCCTAAACAGTTTGTTTCATTCGACCTATTTTGAAAGATGAGCTTAAAACTTAAAAGTGGACAAATTTGACTGGGAGCTATTTGGTAAACTTTTGAGCAATAAGCAAGTTAAATAATTAGAGCTGATAAACCAAATTTAAAGAGAGCCAAATACTGTCAAAAGTTGGATTAAGGTGAAGACAAAATGCATAGATTGGGAACATATAAGAATAATGACAAATTGGCACCAATTATATAGACAGTAGACAGTATCAAGGCATCTTGATTTTGTCCTTGACCATTTTTTATTTTTACCTATCATAGATAGAATAATCCTTTAAAGTTTACACATAATAAAATTTCGTTTTTGAGCTAAGTCTAAAATATGGGGAAAAATAAGTATTTTCATGACTCTACCATGTATTCAATCAATTGTTTTTTACTTAATCCTTCTTTAATAGCCACGTACCTGTCTTTTTGGCAAACGAATGAAAAATATTTCTTCTATTATATAAATCAAATTTTCATTTTATACTGATATAAGAATTTTATGTAAGGTCTTCATTCACCCACCTTCCTTATAATCTATTTGTGAGATTATATGGTATGTTATTATTGTTGTGACTATCTCAATTTCACAGATTAAGAGAACCCAAACCAGATGACAGTCACTATAAATGCCGAGGAGATTCCAACTCGATTGTAAGTATTCAATAATTTAGCCGGCATTTAAAATTTTCAATGAATAAAAACTTTAAACACTGACAATTTTTTTAGAAAAAGAACATCTAATTCGCACATATTTGCATTTAAAATTTGAAAAGTAGTTTTCTTCTGTAATGTTTGTTTGAAAGAGTTTTTTCAAACAAAAAAGAAAAAAAAATTATTTGAAATTTCTTCAATTTAAGCAAAGTTTACACATATTGCCATATATATCCCGTAGAGGAGTAATGAATGCTGTGACATTTTGCACATACTAGTTTTAATTTTTGTCTATCTTTAGTTATAATAATCATCATGAATGGTAATAGTGAATACCATTAGATTGAACATGTGGCTAATGATTAAGCTTCCAGTCTATAGTAGGTCAGCAAATATATAACTCCTATCTACTAAAAACAAAGTAAAATTGATAACATACAAATGATGTAACTAATATAAAATATAATTTAAGAGTTCATTACTTCACTAGCCAGTTAATTAAGCAAACTTAAATGAGTCTAGCATGCTTTAGTTAATTAGATGCTATTACCAATTAGATCTCATGGAAAATGACACTTGATTTCTAGTTTTTTTTATTTCTTTGACATTTCAATCACCTACCCACACGTGAAAGTTTTCGATTACGCCAGGAAATCTCAAACGTATTTCGGAAGAGCACATTTTTTCAAATGAATATCCAATGACAGCGATTATAATATTCTTTCTTCTTTACTGTAAAAATGTAATATTCCAAGAATATTATTATTAACCGAATGGCATGACTTTGTTATTGAGCGGAACGAAATTTTCGAACTCATAAATTGCTTTAAAATACATCTAACAAGCTTAATATGTAGTATAAGTACATAAATTATCTTTATGGAATATACAATTTCGAACTCATACTCGTAATGTTGAAATTTGTCTCTCTTATATATGTACTTAGGTATGTATGTATACATTATATTGCATATCTGCACTGAAAGCCAATATAATTCACTCTTTTTTCTTCTTCGTCATCTTTTTTATTTAGGTTTGGTAGTAAACAAAAACTCACTATTCTTCAAATACAAGAAAAATTAATCAAAACTTCAAAAAACAAATAAGATATTTACTGGAGAGACAAGCAGGATATTCTGGCTTATCGACATTTAGATACCACATAAAACATTAAAAAACAAATTCCACGATATTCTAAATTTTCATAAAAATAAATCTTTCTATATAGAGTTACGTTTATATATTTTATATTTATTGTCAATGCTCTTTTTTGTTTTTAGTGTCAATAGATCGATCGAGATTCATGTCAATCAGAAATACTATTTAGGTATCGACATTTTCCATTATAAGAGACGAAAACAGTGTGAAGTGGAACAGTAGCAGAGAGTTTCATATTTGACATCTAATAATTGGATTGGAAGTGGCCATGCAAAAATATCGAAGATCTATTTGCATATTGAGGAGTCATTTCAATCAATTCAACCCTGATTCTTCTCATGGACTAGCCTATTTTTATTTTTCTTCACAGATGCCTTTTCCAATATTGCACAGTGAATATACACATAGAGTACTATAGTATATAGTATACTACACGTTTAGAGTAAGGATGTCCAGTGGGTTGGGACGGCCCGATCCACTGGCCCGGTCAGTCCTGGTACCCGCCCCGATCCTCTTTAAAATACGGGATAAAAAATATCGGTAGCTGAGTTCGAACTCGGGACGGAACTAGGGCTCGTCCCGATCCCGCCTCCATCCCGCCCCGTCCCACCCCTTTGCAGAAACTAGTCATTGTACAAATGATCACTTTCAATTTTAGCCGTTGGCAACAGCTAGTAACGGTCATTTTGCCAACCCACACCCCATAAACCTCCTACCCCCTTAATATTTATTTTAACTCCTAAGTTAGTATAATTACACATTAACCTTATTTCTCAACTATAAATACATCAATCTCTTCATTTTTGTCAACAATCTTTCTAATCTCTCTCTCTCTACAAGTCTAAATTGCACACTAAATATTATATTTTATTTGCTAATTTCTATCAAATTTCAAAAATTGGGAGTGAAGTTGGCAACTAGCTTGAGGATCATCGAGCAAAGTTTCAATTTTCAACCTCGATTACATGTCGACGCTACGTCGGCGTTTGTTACCTTCGTTCCTTCTTTTATTTAAATTTTAATTATCGTACTTAATTTCATTAACTTTAATTATTAATTTGCATAATTATAATGGAACGAGGTGGACGTTTTTCTGGTAGAGGTATTAGGGGTAACAACGGTAAGGGTGCATCTTCTAGTAATCCTAATTACAATTATTTCACTTATGTAGATGAAACTGGTCTTTTAATGTTAATATTAATATAACATTAGATCATGAGGTATATTTTGCATCTGAACCGGACTTTGATTTAGAAAATGAATTAGAAGATAATTTAGATAACGCACTCACTAGTGCACCTCCATCTTAGGATCAGACTGAATCTCAGGCTGAAACTAAAACTGGAATCCCTCGTATTCCCCTAGTATGAGAAGAGGACAAAAACAACGAAAATTAAAATCACCTGCATGTGATTTTTTTGAAAGGGACATTCCTAACAACTAGTTATTTTTAAAATTTGTTGCGAAGTTTATAAATTTAAAACTGGAAAAGGTCAAGGTGGGACAGGAGGTTTAATGAGACATGTAGAAAACTCTTACAAAGCAAGGTATAACAAATACTTGGCTGATAAAGCGGGTGTGCAAATGCCTTCCGAGTGGGGACAAGGTTCACATAGTGTCCCCGACCAAGTACAGAGTCGAATTAACCCGATGACGGGGGGATTTATTGGTCCGAAATATAATAAACACAAAGATCAGGAAAATTTAGCAAAATTAGTTGATGTGGAGGGTTTGCCTTTTTCATTTCCTTCCTCTCCTGATTTTATTCATTACATTCGAGAAACGTATAATCCTGCTTTTAATGATTTTCCTAAATCAACTATTAGAAGAGATATTTTTAAATTTGCGCATGAATATCAACAATTTTTACGTTATGCATTGTATCATTTTAATGGCAAAGTGGCTATCACTTCTGACATAGGTCGTAGTACTATGGTAATGGTTATTTAACTGTTACATGTTATTGGATAGATCACAAGTGGTCTATGCAAAAACATATATTAGCATATATATATATATATATATATATATATATATATATATATATTGATGAAAGGCAAACTTGAGTTTTTATTTCAAAAAATATTCATGAAATTAGTGAATATTATGGAATTACTGATAAAATTATGACTATTACATTAGATAATGTTACTTCTATTGATTATGTTGTAAACATTTTAAAAACTTGATTGACTCCATCTTTTCCCCATATTTTTCATGTTAGATGTGCATGTCATAGATATAACTTAGTTGTAAAGGATGGCCTAAAACTTTTTAAAAACATCCTTGATAAAGTACAATTTGCTATCAACTTTATTTTTAAATGTAATAAAATACAAAGACGCAAAGAGTATAAAAACAATTGTCATGATTGTGGATTACCTTATAGGAAAATTCCAGAAGAAGTTGCGACTAGGTGAAATTCTTTGTATGAACAATTACTTGTTGCTCACGAGTATAGAAGACCTATAACTTTATTATTTAATGCCCATAATCAAAATCCAACGGATATGCTTGTAGATGATGATTGGGATAAAATTTTGGAACTTATTGTATTCTTAGAGAATTTTTTTCTAGCTACTAAGAAATTTTCTGGTATTTATTATTCTACTATTTCATCTATGTTATTTTATATATCTCTAATATTTTTGTTATTTAATGAATATATGGGGAAAAAATAACTTACGCTCCAGCAATTGCAAAAATGTTTGTAAAATTTAAAAAATATTTTTTACATATTCCCACTATTTATTTTATTGGTTGTGTATTAAATTCTACTATTAAAGTAGATGGTTGTAATGCCCTTATTGAAACGATTTATGAATGCTGAGAAATACTTCCAACAGACCCAACTGAAGAACCAACTTACGAACCAACTAAAGAAGAAGTTATGTCTAGCATACAAACACAATGCAAAAATATGTATATGTATTACCAAGAGCAAAGTGCAAACAATCAACCGGCTTCTGTATCATCTTCTTCTACTTCACTTCAACCTTATAAAAATATGTGGTTTCTGCTTCAAGTATTCAAGGCCTTCGAAATAGAATGTAAAGTGGTTCAAGTTCTTCACAAATTAGCGAGTTTGATGTTTATGTTTTGCAGGGTGTTTTACCGTTCGAATCAATTGCAACGAAAATGGACGTGAAGACTTGTTGAAATACTAGAGGGAGAATGAGAAGACATTTCTGACTTTATCAAAAATGGCCCGAGATGTGTTGAATATTCAAGCGTCATCAACGGCTTCTGAAAGCGCTTTTTCTGCTGGAATGTTTCAAATAGGAGAGCACAAACACTAATTGGCAGGAGACAGTTTGGAGATTGCAGTTTTATTTAGAGATTGGATTAGAGTGGAGCGTAGAAGGTGCGATCAACCGGAGATCAATGAAGAAGACGACTACAACTACAATGAAATCTTATCCGAGGGAGCAGGAAGCGATGTTGAACAATTTGACTAACAACTTCTAATTCCAACAGAAAATCCTCAAGAGATTGTCAGAAAATTAGAAAAAGTATGGTAGAATATGTAAATTTTTTAATGGCAATTTTACTATGTGATTTGCAACTTTTGAACTATGAAACAAAGTTGCAATTTTAAAATTGTATTACAAAAAAATCATATTTCTATTAAATAATATAAGAGGCAATTGGCCATGGAATATTTTTCACTATCTTGTTCAATTATTTAAGTGTTTAAATATATATATTTTTTAAATTAAGTGTCTAGAAAAAAAAAAGATTAAAGTTCCCCCAAATTCTCCTACCCGACCCGTCCCGTCCCCTAAATCCCGTCCCCTCTGCCGGTGGGATGTGGGACGGGATGTGAGCTCTTCCCGTCCACCATATCCCGGCGCGCCCTATCCCGCCAAACCCGATCCCGACCCCTCACCCCGTCCCCCAAATCATGTCCCCTCAAATCCCGTCTCGTTCCGTCCCATCCTATTCCACTGGCCACCCTTAATTTAGACTTGGTGTAAAAAAAAAAGAGTTCCAAATTTGAATATTACTAATAACAGAAAGGTGGATGTGATATATTACTATTCAAACTTGTTTGTAGCCTGCAGAAGTACTGTACCCCTCCATTATTTTTTAGGGATCTTTAAATTAGTCGATTACTTTTTCTAATCCGTATACATAGATTATATATTGATTATACACATATTCTATATATATTGATTATACACATATTCTATACATGAATTATGCATATATTAAACACCTATCAACTATTGTTAGTTTAACCAATTGCATGCATGAGTGGTTATTTTGGTTAGCTCCATCTTTTATGAGAAAAGGGTCAAAAATGTTGATTAACTATCAGAAATAGTACAAATTTATTCTCTGTTTGAATCTAGTATCAAATATGTTGTTATACCCCTGTTGGACTGCTCAAATTTACATCAACTATGAAAAAGGAATAAATTTGCCCTTCGCTTGAATTTGGTCTCAAATATACTTTATCGCCCCTCAAAATTATATAACATCTTATTTTTACCCATATTTGGAACTAAATTCAAACTAAAGGAGAATTTGTTCTATTTTCCATAATTGAGGAGCATTTTTCTCCTTTTACCTTTATATCTTTCATGGTATAATGATTTTCAGAAAATGCACAGAATAAAGAGAAACTGAGAAATAAAGAAGGGAAAGGTTCTATATTTTTTCATTACAATGAAAAAGAAATGAAGCAATTTGAAAATCGAGAAGATCTAATATATGGAAGACTTCACATGATTTTGTGCCAATGTCTACATATTCAATCATCTAAAATCATTTAATTTTAGTGAGATAGAACTAGACATTCTGTTATGTTATCTTGCAAAACTTTCCAACATTCAGAATTAGCCTTACAGAAAAGGAAGAATAGTTAACTAGAGCGGTTTAATTTTTTTGGTTATCATCATTACTATTGTTGTTATTAGTGTTGGAAATTAGCCTTTGGTGGGAGTTGCGACCGACCAACTTTAACGGCTTAAACACTAGTATTACGCATATTGGAGAATCCGGTTCTTCACACATGCATGATCTACTAAGTACGTAGATAACCGTAGGGCCAAGAATCGTCGAATTTCATTGAGAAATGAAAGAGATATTGGTTCACGAAGTAAGGTGTTTGAAGTATGGAAAAGTGTGGTGTGTGATCAATTCTCCCTCATCGGTAGAGGAAGAAAGAATTGTTGTGTATATAAGACTCGAAATTAGTTTGTGGTTTGGGACCCCAAGGGGTATCCCATGTGTTTAAAGGAGGGAGGACCTAGATGTGCTTCGGTTCGAGGAAAGCCCACACGCGCGCCGCCGCCGCCCGCCCGTCCCGTCCGGTTCCGGGTTCCCGGGTTCCCGGGTTCCTGGTTGTGGGTTGTGAGTTGTGGGTCTTCTGATATTATGGCCAGAGAACTTTGCCAGAAGTACAGTTTGGACCAAAATTCTTTCAGATGTACAGTTTGGTCCCTGAAGTTTCCAGAAAGTCAGAATTTGGGCAGTCAGAACAGAAACGTCCAACACTCAATTCAGCCATTTATTTTGGCTGAATTACTCCTCCTATAATGGCCAATCCGTTGGTCTTTCTCACCATTTATGTTGGTGGCTGGCTTTACTACCTCCATAATGGTCATTATTTGGCCAATAATGATTGTTATGGAGGCAGTCAAACAACCCTCCCTTACCTTTATAAACACCCCTTGCACCATTATTGAGCAACACTTGATATACACGAAAATACACAAGCAGAAAAACAGTTTCTTCCTACAACTTCCAAGCATCATTTCGTTACTCAATATTCTTCATGGTAGCTCTTGAGTTTTCTTTGCTCAATTGTTCCATTGTTGTTTTATCTTGGGAGACGAATTGTCCATGACGTATAAAGGATACATATGGGGCAATATTGTCTTAAGGACAGAGTGCCACACTCGACTCAGCAAAAATAATTTCCAGTTTTCTTCTTCAACAAAATTGTAATTTCAGTTTTGTTGTTTTATTGTAATTTTCAGTTCTTGAATTACTTTGCAATTACTTGTAATTTCCGTTTCTTGCAATCTTTTGTATTCTAACAACTTAAGACAATAATTGCTTACGGTAATTGCAATAACATGGCTGGAAATATGATCGATGTTGCTGCTACTGCTGATGCCTCTCGAGGCAACGTTGTTGCCTTCCCCGCCACTGCCGCTACTGGCCAAGGCAGTAACATCACGCTTTCATCGCCGCCATCGCCATCGCTCAAGGCGAATAACGCCGCTTTCCCAACTGTTGGTGCTACACCTTCTTCCTCACACCACCATGATCGCCCTAAAAAATTCATGGGATCAGAATTTAAGAGATGACAGCAAAAGATGTTGTTCTACTTAATAGTTATGGGCATGGCCCGGTTCCTTACGGAAGATCCTCCACAAGCTGGAGATGAAATGGACTCTTCGCCTAATGAAACGGGTGAAGGGGGCCATGGTATCCATGTCATTAATGGCATGAAGATGGTTCGTGACGCATGGAATCATAGTGATTTCATGTGCAAGAATTATATACTGAACTGCTTAGCAGACCCTCACTACACGGTCTATTACACCGTTGGCACTGCCAAAGAGCTGTGGGAAAAACTGTAAAAGAAGTACAACGCACAAGATGCGGGTACTAAGAAGTTCATCGTTGGGAAATTTCTAAAATTCCAAATGGTGGACAGCAAGACAGTGTTGTCCCAAGTCCAGGAATTCCAAATGATGATACATCACCTGGATTTGGAAGGATTGAAACCAAACGAGCAGTTTTTGGTTGCATCGCTGATTGAAAAGTTACCTCCTTCATGGAATGAGTTTATGAGTTACTTGAAACTCAAGATAAAATAGATGACCTTTGAAGAGCTTGTTATCAAAATGCAAATCCAGGAAGATAACAAGACGGCCTTACCTAGGGGCAGACAAATTGCTGAGGCAAAGGCAAATCTGGCTGAGGCCAAAGGAAACTCAAGCAAGAAGCGGAAGTTCCAGAAAGACGGCAAGGCCCCTACAGCGGAGATATTCAGAGGTAATTGTCATCACTGTGGGAAACCTGGTCATAGGTTCAAGGAATACCGCAAGCTCAAGACTGAGCAACAACAGAAAGCCAAGTCGAAAGGCAAGGTGCAAGCTAACGTCGTCAAGGACACGCTCCTGGATGACATGATTGAGGATTTCTCGGCCGTGGTGCTAGAAGCCAATTTGGTTGAGAATCCGATGCAGTGGTGGTGGACACAGGTGCAATAAGACACATTTGTTTCAACAAAGATGTCTTCTCCACGTACACTCCGGTCACCGACAAGAAGCTGTTCATGGGCAATAACGCTTCATCGGACGTGTTGGGGGTTGGAAAGGTGGTCCTGAAGATGACTTCCGGCAAGGAACTCACTCTGAAGGAAGTGATGCACGTCCCAGAAATTAGAAGAAATTTAGTTTCTGGACCTTTATTGGTTAATGCTGGTTTTAGGCTAGTGTTTGAATCCAATGAGTTTGTACTCACTAAAAATGGCACATTTGTAGGGAGAGGCTTCGTCTGTGAAGACCTCTTCAAAGTGAATGCCATGTCTGTATTGCGTCAAGGAAATAAAGTTGAACCTTCTTCTTATTTGCTTGAGTCTTCTAATTTATGGCATCATTGATTAGGACACGTTAACTACAAGTCTATTCAAAGGCTAGTAAAGATGGAGTTATTGCAGTCTATCGACGTAAACTCTCAATATAAGTGTGAGGTGTGCGTAGAGGCAAAACTCACCAAGCTTTCTTTTCGATCTGTCGAAAGGAATACCGCTCCTCTAGAACTTATCCACACAGATATATGTGATTTGAAGTTTGCATAAACTAGAGGGGGGAACAAGTACTTTGTGACTTTCATTGACGATAGCACAAGGTATTGTTACATTAAAAGTAAGAATGAAGCCTTTGAAGCGTTCCGACGTTACAAAGCAGAAGTTGAGAACCAACTGAGCCTACGGATTAAATCCATTCGTAGCGATAGAGGGGGAGAATATGTAGCGCCATTTGAGGAATACTATGCCCAAGAAGGCATTATTCATCAAACGACGGCTCCATACTCATCTCAATCAAACGGTGTGGCGGAACGTAAGAACCGCACATTAAAGGAAATGATGAATGTCTTGCTTATCAATTCCGGACATCTCAAAAATATGTGGGGAGAAGCCGTCCTTACCGCTAATATGATTCTTAACAGAGTCCCACATAAGGGTAAGGACAAAACTCCATATAAATCATGGAAAGGAAAGAAATCCACCTACAAGTATTTTATGGTGTGGGGTTGTTTGGCAAAGGTTGAAGTACCCAAGCCAAAGCAGGTCAAGATTGGGTCTAAGACTGTAGATTGCATATTCATCGGATATGCAAATAACAGTAGTGTTTATCGCTTCTTAGTGCATAAGTCATATATTCCAGATATCCACCATGGTACAATTATGGAATCAATGAATGCTTTATTCTTTGAAGATACCTTTCCTAGAAAGAAAAAAGACATAACCTCTCGCAAATGACGTTATGCACAAAGCTCTCAAGAACCGGGAGTCCTTGACTGCCCGGATCTAGATGGTTCAGATCTAGCGAATCTCGAGGTGGTTGAACATCCGGAATCTAGTGTTCCAGAATCTCAGAACTTGGAGACTCCAGAGATGGATCTAAGGCGAAGTAAAAGGGCCAGGAAGGATAAATCCTTCGGTCCTGACTTTGTAGCTTATATGGTTAATGATGAACCACAGACAATTGCTAAGGCGTTGTCAACTCCAGAAGCACCGCTCTAGAAAGAAGCTATTGAGAGTGAAATAGGCTTTATTCTGCATAACCATACTTGGGAGTTGGTTGATCTTCCTCCAGGAAATAAACCATTGGGTTGTAAGTGGATACTCAAACGGAAATACAATGCATATGGGTCTATAGACAAGTACAAGGTCAGGTTGGTAGTCAAGGGCTATCGGCAGACAGAAGGCTTTGACTACTTTGATACCTACTCTCCGGTATCCCGGATGACATCCATACGAGTATTCATTGCGATCGCAGCTTTGCGTGACCTTGAGATACACCATATGGATGTTAAGACAGCCTTCTTAAACGGTGATTTGGAAGAATAAATTTATATGGACCAACCCGACGGGTATGTGGTTCAAGGGCAAGAGAAGAAAGTCTGTCGGCTTGTCAAATCTCTGTACGAGCTGAAACAAGCCCCGAAGCAATGGCACGAAAAATTTGATAGTACTCTACTATCGAAGGGGTTCTCCATTAATGAGTGTGATAAATGTGTTTACACGAAAGGTAACTCTGACTCATTTGTTATGATATGTCTGTATGTAGACGACATGCTGATCACAGGAAGCAGTCATATGGTAATCCTAGAGACTAAGAACGTGTTGAAACAATGCTTCGACATGAAGGATATGGGTATCGCAGATGTCATCCTAGGGATTAAAATCTCTAAGACGTCTGACGGACTGGTCTTATCTCAGTCTCACTACATCGAGGATGTTTTGAGAAAGTTCAAGATGTTAGACAGTTCACCGATAGCGTCACCAATGGATACAAATCAAAAGCTTGATAAAAATCTTGGTGCACCTGTATACCAGGAGCGATATGCACAGGTGATCGGTAGTTTGATGTATTTAACAAACTGCACCCGACCTGATATTGCTTACGCAGTCAATAAGTTAGCTAGGTTCACCCGCAATCCGAGTGATAATCACTGGAAGGCGTTGAATCGGGTATTACAATACCTGAAATACACATTAAATTTTGGGTTACACTATTCGAGATATCCAGCTGTACTAGAGGGGTACAGTGATGCAAACTGGATATCTGATATAGAGAACACCAAGTCCACCAGTGGGTATATATTTACAATTGGTGGTGAAATGTCTTGGAAATCGTCTAAGCAAACTTGCATCGCCCGATCCACGATAGAATCGGAGTTTATCGCTTTAGACAAAGCAGGAGAAGAAGATGAGTGGCTTCATGACTTCTTAGAGGATGTTCCGTGTTGGAACAAACCCGTACCTTCGGTAATGATCCACTGCGACAGTCAGTCGGCTTTAGGAAGGGCACGGAATGGTATGTACAATGGCAAGTCTCGTCATATTCGACAGAGGCATTAGACCGTTAGACAACTGATCACCACGGATATAATATCCATTGATTATATTAAGTCAAAGTATAATATAGTAGACCCATTGACTAAGGGCTTACTCAAGGATCAGATGGCTTGCCTGTCTAAGGGAATGGGCTTAAACCCCAAAATATAAGGACTAATACAGTGGTAACCCAACCTTACTAACTGGAGATCCCAGTAATTTGGTTCAATGGAAAAACGAAGTTGTAAAGGTTCAGTTGATCGCTTCAGTGGAAGTATGAGCACTTCGGATAGTGATTTCTGAAAAGAAACACCAAATCCAAAGAAGATCCCGCCATAGACGTTAAGTGCTATCTGCAGTATGGGTAAATGTTAAGTTTTCAAAACCTGTAATGATCCTCAACAGTTGAGGTTAGGTTTTGGGAAACTTTTAATGGTTCCTAACACTTGTGAAGTGGGGTATAGCAGGATACCTTGTAGGAGACCACCTATTTAAGTGCGAGGACGGGCCGCCTCAAATGAACGCACTTAAGAATCCAAGACGTTGTCCATGGCCAAAATGGACAAAACATTACGAAGAAGAGAGTAAGGTAATTTGTTGTGTTGGTACCATTGACTTGGCTTACACTAAACACTGACGGTTCAAGACATCACGTTCACCGCGCAGTAAGTAAGTCCAATGGTATTCAACTATGGAAGGTTCAAAGCTGAAGATACCTCTCCTTATGCAATATCAGTCCGCTGAAATATTGCTGGAAATGAAAAGACACCATGTGAGTGCGCCAAAATCTCTTTCAAGAGGGGATTGTTGGAAATTAGCCTTTGGCGGGAGTTGCGACCGACCAACTTTAACGGCTTAAACACTAGTGTTACGCATATTGGAGAATCCAGTTCTTCACACATGCATGATCTACTAAGTACGTAGATAACCATATGGCCAAGAATCGTCGAATTTCATTGAGAAATGAAAGAGATATTGGTTCACGAAGTAAGGTGTTTGAAGCATGGAAAAGTGTGGTGTGTGATCAATTCTCCCTCATCGGTAGAGGAAGAAAGAATTGTTGTGTATATAAGACTCGAAATTGATTTGGGGTTTGGGACCCCAAGGGGTATCCCATCTGTTTAAAGGAGGGAGGACCTAGATGTGCTTCGGTTCGAGGAAAGCCCACATGCGCGCCGCGGCCGTGCGCCCGTCCCGTCAGGTTTCGGGTTGTGGGTTGTGGGTTGTGGGTTATGGGTTGTGGGTTGTGGGTTGTGGGTCTTCTGATATTATGGCCAGAGAACTTTGTCAGAAGTACGCTTTGACCGTAATTCTTTCGTGATGTACGCTTTGGTCCTGAAGTTTCGAGAAGTCGAATTTGGGCAATGTAACAGAAACGCCCATCACTCAATTCAACCATTTATTTTGGCTGAATTACTCCTCCTATAATGGCCAATCCGTTGGTCTTTCTCACCATTTATGTTGGTGGCTGGCTTTACTACCTCCATAATGGTCATTATTTGGCCAATAATGGTTGTTATGGAGGCAGTCAAACAGCCCTCCCTCACCTATATAAACACCCCTTGCACCATTATTCGATGTCGCTTCTTGTTCACTCGGACAAGATTTTGTTGTAGTTGTAGACTTCTTCTTCGTTGATCTCCGGTTGACTGCACCTTCTACGCTCCGCTCGAATCCAATCTCTGAATAGAACTACAATCTCTAATGTGTCTCCTGCCAATGAATGTATGTGCTCTCCTATTTGAATTCTTCCCGCAGAAAAAGCGCTTTCAGACGCTGTTGATGACGTTTGAATGTTCAACACATCTCGAGTTATCTTTGCTAGTATCGGAAATGTCATCTCATAGTCCCTCCAGTATTTCAGCAAGTCTTCATGTCCTTCATCATTGACAATTAATTCGCACGGTACAACACCCTGCAAAACATAAACATCAAATTCGCTAACTTGTGAAGAAGTTGAACCAGTAAAATTTTTATTTCTAAAGCCTTGAATACTAGCAGCAGAAACTGCATATTTTTATAAGGTTTCAGCGAAGTAGTAGAAGTTGGTACAGCAGCCGGTTGATTATTTACACTTTGTTGTTGGTAATACATATATACTTTTTTGCATTCAGTGTGTACGCTAGACGTAACTTCTTATTTAGTTGGTTTGTGAGTTGGTTCTTCAGTTGGGTATGCTGGAAGTACTTTTATACAATCATAAAGCGTTTCTATTAGTGTTTTACAACCGTCTACTTTAATAGTCGAATTTAATACCGCACTAATAATATAAATAGTAGGAATAGGAAAAAAAAAATTTATTTTTTAAATATTTTTTCAATAGATGCCTTATAAGTTGGTTTTTGCATATATTCATTAAGTAATAAAAATATTAGAGCTATATAAAATAACATATTTGATATAGTAGGATAATAAATACCAGAAAATTCTTTAGTAGCTTGAAAAAATTTCTCTAGGAATCCATTAAGTTCTAAAAGAAATTCCCAATCATTATCTACAAGCATATCCCTTGAATTTTTATCATGGGCGTTAAATAATAAAGTTATAGGTTATCTATAATTATAAGCAACAAGTAGTTGCTCATACAACGAATTTCACCTAGTCGAAACTTCTTATGGAATTTTTCTATAAGGTAATCCACAATCATGATAATTTTTTTTATATTCTTTACGTCTTTGTATTTTATTACCTTTAAAAATAAAATTTATAACACACTGTATTTTTTCAAGAATGCTTTCAAAAAGTTTTAGGTCATCCTTTACAACTAAGTTATAAATATGGCACGCACATCTTATATAAAATTGATCAGAAAAACATGGAATTAATCGAACTTTTAAAGTCTTATAACATAATCATTAGAATAAGCATTATCTAATTTAATAGTCATAATTTTATTAATTATTCTATAATAATCACAAATTTCATTAATATTTTGTGCAATAAAAGTTTCAGTGTGCCTATTATCAATATATCTATATGCTAAAATATGTTTTTGCGTAGACCAATTATGATCTATCCAATGACATGTTACCATTAAATAATCATTACCGTTAGTACTACGGCCTATATCAGAAGTGAGAGTCACTTTGCCATTAAAATGATATAATGCATAACGTAAATATTGTTGGTATTCCCTTGCAAATTTAAAAACGTTTCTTCTAACAGTTGATCTAGGAAAACCGTTAAAAGAATTATTATACATTTCTCTAATGTAATGAATAAAATCAGGAGAGGAAGGAAATGAAAAGGGCAAACCCTCCACCGCAACTAATTTTGTCATATTTTCCCTATCTTTGTGTTTATCATATTTAGGACCAAAAATTTCCCATGTCGTCGGATTAATTTGACCCTTTACTTGGTCGGGGACACTATGTGAACTTTGTCCCGACTCAGAGGGCTTGTCACACTCAATTTTTTAGCATAGTATTGATTCCACCTAGCTATGTGCTCGCCTTGTACATGTCTCAATAAATCTCCCGTCCCACCTTGACCTTTTCCGATTTTAAATTTATAAATATTTTTACAAATTTTACATCTAATTACTTTATTCTCTTGGTCCCTATCAAAAAAATCTCATGCAGCTGATTTTAATTTTCGTTGTGTGGAGCCTCGACTCATACTAGGGGGAATATGAGGCATTCCAGTTTCAGTTTGAGGCTGAGACTCAGTCTGAGCTTGAAGTTGAGGTGCACTAGTGGGTGTGTCATTATCGTCAAAATTAAAGTCTGGTTCAGATGCAGAATATACCCCATCATCTAATGGTATATCATTAAAAAATACAGTTTCATCTATATGAGTGAAATCAATCAAATCACCGGGACTAAGAATATGATTACTAGAAGAAGTACCCTTACCCTTGTTACCCCTACTATAAGAAACTCTTATCCTTACCATTACCCTTAATCATACGTCCAAAGCATTCCATTATAATTATGCAAATAAATAAAAGTAAATAAAATTAAGTGCGATAATTAAAATTAAGTAACAATAATAATTTAAAGAAGGAACGAAGGTACCAAACGCCAACGTAACGTCGACGTGTAATCAAGATTGAAAATTGAAACTTTGCTTGATGGATGATCCTCAAGCTAGTTGTCAACTTCACTCCCAATTTTTAAACTTTGATATAAATGAGCAAAAATAATATAATATTTAGTAGGCAATGTAGAATTGTAATGAGATAAATTGAGAGATTAGAGAGATGGTAGGAAAATTTGTGAGTTAAATGAAGAGGAAAATAAGGTATTTATAGTTGAGAAATAGGGTTAAAGTGTAAATATACTAATTTAGGGGTTAAAAATAAATATTAAGGGGGTGGGGGGTTTATGGGGTGGGGGCCAAAAATGGCCGTTATAGCCGTTGCACAACGGCCAAAATCAAAATTTGGCCGTTGTTGCAACTGTATTTTTGCAAAGTGGGAGGGGGGCTGGCGGGACGGGACGGGGTCGGGTTGGGACGGGATCTGGACGGGCGGGACGAGCCCAGGTCCCGTCCCGAGTTCGAACCCTGACACTATTTTTTTTAGCGGGATCAGGACGGGCTGAATAGTGATCGAGTCGACCCGGCCCACTGAACAACCCTATTTCAAACTAGTTTTTTTCCCTTTCGTGACTCAAACTCACTAGCTCAATTTATGCGGTTCATGTTGAATGGGTCCACTAAAATTGTCCTCGAGTCATGCATAAAGTTGTTCCGGTGCAGAGATAATTTTATGCAACTGTGTTTCTTTTTTCTTTTACCAAATTATGCAAGTTTATTTTATTTATTTATTGATTTTTCTTCTCATTTCGTTTGTGCACCATAACAAAAGCTTGCTCCAAAGTATATAAAAAAGAAAAACTGACAGACGTATACTCTTTTATGACCAGAAAGGAACCTATCTGAAAAGCTGCTTGACGATTCTTTTGTAACTGTGAGACAATCTAATGAGACACTCACTAACAGTGAGTCCTATTTATGTAAAAGTTAGTTAAGCATTACATACAAAAAATGTTGAACATAAGAATCTTATAAAAGTACATTCTAATATACGTACTTGATGCATAAGAAAAAGAAGCACTTTCACATTATAATCCCAAAAGAATAAATTATAGGTATAATAGGTTGCAAGAAAATGAGTTTATAAAATTTTAACTTTAATCTTGTATATTCATCAAGCTTCCGGATGCAAGATGAGACTTGTTCGCTCTTAATATCAGCAATTATGGGCCTAATATAAATTAGGCCCATCGTTATTAGAAAATCATAGTAACAATTAACTCTAGTTTCCTAAAGTAATTCTTAAGGGAACAAATTTCGAGCAAAATTAAACACAAGCATTTATCAATTTTTTTTGGTGAAACACAAGGGCCATACAAGCAATGTGCTCTATCTCTGTGTATATACATAGTACTCATAATAATTGTTACTCCACAAGAAATTTGGGGAAAGAACATAAGCGCCCCTTGAAAACAAATTATTTAAACACCTATATCCCTTTTACTTTTAATGCCCCCAAAATATTTATATGGTGTGCCCTCATTTCCTTTCTCTTTTTTTATTGATATCATCATGATGTCAGTGTTGCATTAATTGCTCTTTCCATGTGCACGGCTTTATTTTATACAATATTTTGTTTTGTTGCTTTTTGTCTTCTTCTTCTTTTATATTTCTTTATTCTTTTTTCTTTTTTGCTATTTTAATTATTTTGCTAATTTTGTCCCTTTTTTTGTTTTACTTTTTAAAAATAAAATATAAAAAATATTACTAATTATTTTTAGACTAATAAAAATTAAATAATTAAGCTACAACAAGAAGAAATTAAGAAAAATACAAACTCACTAGCATATTTATTAAAATCAAAATTAATAGAAAATCAAATTCTCTTTTTCTCCTTTTCTATTTCATTTAATTTTTAAATTTTTTTAGTTTTTTTTCTTTATTTTTTATTTTTTCATAATCTAATTCTACACAGCTTTTGACTCTTTTTTTATATATAAATAAAAAAGATAACTGATATAGTACAATTTTTTATTTTTTTTTCTAAATCTCAAAACAACTTATTTTAGCATAATCTAATTTCATTCACATTTTCACTTTTTTATTTATTTTTCTTTTTTAATTTTAGGTAATTTCATTTATTGTTTTCTCCTTTTCTAATTTCATTTTTTTCAAATTATTTTTTCTTTATTTTTTATTGTTTTCATAATCTAATTCTTATAAAAGGTTTTGGCTCCTTTATTTTTTTTCAATAAAAATGATAACGGGTATATTGTTTTTTCTATTTATTCTAGCATATAGTATATCAAATCAGTAGCAGTTGAAGTATAATGTTGCAGTATGCTATGATACTCACATGGTATATATAGCATATACTGACAAGGTATCATAAAGACTGATTAATTCCTTAACAAGAAAAATAAAAATAAAACATTTCTCAATCCTATGTGATACTCACATGGTATATATTATATACTAACAAGGTATCACAGTGGACTAATTCAATTTTTTTTTAAAAAAAAACTCATTAGTCCTTTATGATACTAACATGTTATATATCATATACTGGCAGGGTATCATAGAAGACAAGTGCATTCGTTCGAAAAAATTATAAAATAAAATACAAAAAAAAGAATTTAATTTTAATATTTTAGTTTTTATATCATTTGTAGCAAATTTTAGTTTTGAGAAAAAACCTTAAAAAGTAGGGTCCTGTTTAAAAATAGAGAAAATACATATTTTTACTTCTAAATTTGTCTCGAAAATTCACTTTAACAATTCAACTTTAGGGACGTTTATGTATAACCTATTTTATTTGAAGTAGAATAAACATCACTCAACATGCTGATGTGGCAAAAAAAGAAAATTAGCGCGTAAATAACATAAAACGAAGGGTGGGCTCCCTAATATGTGTATTATTATATAATTAAAACTAAAAACTAAAGATAGGCCCCACCCTCTCCTTGTTCCCATCATTTCAAAGGTCGAATCAGTGCCATCGGAGAAATTGCAAGACTCGTCGCCTAATGACTTCGATCCTCCACGGCTAAGACGTCGTCGCCGCCATCAACTATTCTCCACCCTTCTTTCTTCTTTTATTTCTGATCCACCGGTGCCGGAGCCATGGAAAGTAAAGAATAATTTTATAACTAAACGGAATATTGGTTAGGTGCTCCTTCGCAAGCTCTTGAACACTTGGAACTAACACAAAATTTTCAAAATTCACTACTTCCGGCGGTGATTTCATTGGCTCCGTCAAATAAATTATTTAGATAATTTAACCACGAATGTTGATGGAGTGCTTGGTGGTTCAACGTTGGATATTATTTTCCTCCATGCTTCGATAGAATTTGGCCGGAAAGATTAGACGAGGATTTGGGGAAATTTAGATTAAAAATATCAAAAATTTAGATAATTTCTGACTTAAATGGCTATGACGTGGCGCTTGTGTAATACTTCTCACATTGTGAAATTGGTATAATAATTTTAGTGTGGTGTTTATTCCACTTCAGACAAGAATATGGAGTATATAAATAACCATAAAGTTTAATTGCTAAAGTGAATTTTCGATACAAATTTAAAGAAAAAAAATATTTTTTTCTTAAAACAAGACCCTGCATATTGATATCTAGAGGAAAATACTATTATATTCTCTATGATACATATATATTGTGGGTTACAACAATTGTATGAAACATGATGTAAGTAAATATTACAAATGTTAGAAAGGATAAACTATTCAAGATTACAACAAATTGGAAATAAGAACGATTACAAACTCCTTGTGATTTGCTGAGACGAGTGATTACACTCTGTCTTTAAGACAAGATTGCCCCGTATATATCCTTTTATTTTGTCGGGCAATAGTCTCCCAAGATACAACAACAACTTAACAAATGAGAAAAGAAAACTCAAATGTTACTTTTGAAGAACTTTGAATATAGAAAACTTGCTAGAGAGGAAAAAGAAGATTCCAGAAAATTTCCAAGTGTTGAACAATTAAGCCAAGACCTCAATTTATAGTATAAGGAAATGACCCCTCAACTAGCCAACTAATGACATTCAATAGCCATGTAATGACACTTATTAAGGGGTTACATTCAGTCAAATAATGGCTGAATTCATGTGCCAAATAATGGAGATTCAATGCTCCAAAAGTCAAAACTTTCCATCTTCCCGTCGCAGCATTCTGCCTCCGAAGCGCCGTGCTCTGCGAATTAGCGTCGCGGCGCCTCGGCTCCAGTAGACCAACCACCATTTAGCGTCGCGGCCCTACACGTCTCCGCGGCGATTTCCGACTCATTTCATCTTACACTTCTTCCTTCGTTTACCAACGTGAAATACTTGTCATTTGGCCAATAACTGTCCATCATTTTATGTCTCAAACGTATTACGTATGTACCAATATCTCTTTCACTAATGAAATTTACGATACTTGGCACTACATGTACATATGTGTGAAAACGACGTTTCCGACGTGCGGGCCCCCAATTGTTTGAGTCATAAATAATGGGATAAACTTAATTCCACATTAGTAAATTTCCAACATATATGATATGTATCAAGTTAATTTTATTTAAAAAATTATAAAAGATAAAGTCAAAATTATATACAAGTTTTATTTTATTTTTAAAAAAAATCAAAATATATAAAAATACAACAAATATATTGGATTACAAAAAAAGTATTGATTCTGTAATATTTTTTGTTATATCGGCGAGCAAATAAATAATGTAAAGTGTTTGTAAAGGAAAACAAAATTAGCGGTTTGTGTCAACCCCACACCCCTCTCAATTGCAGCATCTCATTACATTTTGGGTCTTACTGTTTCAATTTCTTTCTAGATCAAGCCCAAGTCTAGATTACCTTTTAAATGGCTATTTGAATTTGGAAGATGAAAAATTGAAAATGGTGGACAAGGACGCATTTTATGTTTAATTCACGTTAAGGTGTTCAATAATGAAAATATGCGGCAAGCTTGTAGTTATATCTCCAAACACTATATACAATTTTCCTCCACCACAACTCCACCTTCTCAATCAGATCCACACCTATTTCGAACCAGCTCAACAAATATGACAATTCTTTAGACAATTACAATATCAGTAATGGACAATTACAATATAAGTAATGTTATTTTTGTTGGGTTCGTGCGGAAGCTTACAATTGCAAACCTTGAACGACGATAAATCATATGACAAAGAAAATAAAATTATAAAAAGACTTTATTATATGATATGAGTTTGGTCAATTGACCTACATATAAAGTATAAAAATTGTAGAGAGGAAATTCTCCCCCCCCCCTAAACAAAACTCTCTAAATAACTACATTGTAGACGTTTTTCTGTGCGTTATAGTTGTGGGAAGGATGTCTTCAATTTATAGATATACAACACTTTTCCTTCAAGACAAGAAATAGTCAAATATGAAAGATAATTATATTTTCATTTCAAAAAAAGTAAAAGCAATTATAATAATACTACTTTGACTTTTCTTCAAGAGAAAAGTAAACACAAATATGATAAAAAAAAAATTAGGACAAAAACCCTAACAATTTTATAAATCACAAAACTTTAACAATTGAAACTCTAACGTGTTGCTGATCATTTTAAGATTTTTTTAATTGCTCAACTCAAGTTAATACCTAAACTCTATGTCCAATGTATTTATATTTTTCGGGGCAAGGGTTGCAGACCAACTCCATTTTCATACTATTTCTTTTGTCCCAATTTATATAATATATTTTTATTTTTACTGTATTTTAAAAAGAATGAAACATTTTTTATTTAAAAATAATTTAACTTTAAATTTTAATTTTTACGCGTAATGAGATGATTTATAACCACACAAATATTTTTAGCTTATTTTAAACCATAAAATTCAAAAATCTTCTATTATTTCTTAGACTATATACCCAATCAAATTATATTATATAAATTGTGACAGTGGGATTACATCTTATGCGAATTGACATCATCCATATTAATATTAATCAATTTATTAAATCTTTTTATCAAGTACTCCGGTACTTACCACTTAGGCTCGTTTGAACATAATTTTAAATTATGATTTATTAAATTAAAATTAAGTTTATTTTAAGTTAAAATTTTATTTGGACATGCAATTTAAATTTCTTAGGTTATATTTTTCTTTCATAAATATAAGAATCTCATAATTAATAAAAAATATCAAAACTTTTCCAACTTATATAATCTTACCAAATAAGCAAACCATAGTGCCTAAACAAAGTAGTGAAATATCCTAAGGTGCCGCATTAATAAATCGCATATCTCCATATTGCTTTTATAAATAAATGCTTGCAATTACATGTTATTATAAATTTTCAAATACGGATTATTTCATAAAGATTCACTGATCCAAAAAAATAAATTCTTTAATATAATCCTTTCACATTGCATGAACAATCTCTTCACGTCGAGTATGGATCTTTCTTTTGCAAGATTTAAAATAATAATATATCTTTTTGCAAAATATAAGTCAAGTTTTACATTTAAAAATTTGAAATCACAACTTGAAATTTGACATTACTTTTTTGGAGAATTTGAAATTTCTAATCATAATTTGAACTTGAAGTTCACATTTCATAAAAAGCTGATTTCAAATCAAAACTTCAAATTTGAAGTCCCAAATCCTTTAGCTAAACGATTACGTAGTGTACTCCTCCGTTTCAAAATGTTTGTCTTACTTTATTTTTAGTCAATTTAAAAAAATATCATTTTCTTTTTTGACAACTCATTTATTCCAACTTTTCATGTGACATGTTTAAGATCACAAAATTAAATGACATTTTGATATATTCAACATACATTTAGTTAACAACGACAAACCTTTTGAAACGTGGAGTAATTTACCATATAAATAAAATGGGACCCAACATCCTACTTGTCAATTTTTAAAGAAGTTACCCACATATCGTTTGTCGTATAACACACAAAATAAAACTCTCAATTACTCATCCTTTCTCATAGTTTTCTCAACATACACTAATAGCCAAGCTCATAGCTCTTCAACAATGACAACACGTACACGTTCCTTCTCACTTCCCTCTTCAAACCTCCTCCACCACAACACCGCCACCAACTTCTCTGTTAAATAAGGTAATAAACTCGTGATATACACTGAATATACAGCAGTATATATCACAGGTATACAGAAGCAGTAAAGCAGTGGACAGTTCCAGTTCAGGCCCAACACGCTGAGGCCCATCACGGGAGGTGGCTGTCAAAGCCCATCACGGGCAGTGGCTGGTTTGGTATATTAGGAAAGTATATTTTCTGTATATTGTAGTGTATTTGTTACCTAAGTTAGGATATACACTTACCATAATTAGGATATACACTTACCATAATTGTATAGTTAGAATTATGGTAGAATAAGGTTTTAGGAATAGGATTCTCCTATTTTGTAACTTGAATATATATCTCTTCAATTAATGAAAATAATCAAGGGGATTATTTCTTTCGTGGTATCAAGAGACTAGGTCTAAACAAAAGTTTTTCTCTCCCAACTTTTGTCCTCTCAATTTCGGCCGAGACACCCCCACCCCACCCCCCTCGGGTTTCTCTTCCAAAATTCGCCTTCCGCTCTCAAAAACACCTCTCTTAAATTTCCCTTCCTTCTTTGTTCTTTCAATATGTCTAAGAACAATTATCATCCTACCCTCATGGTTTTTAACGTCAAGACCAGTATCCCTATTGTCCTTGAGATGGAAAACGTCCATTATGCGACGTGGGCGGAGTTGTTTAAAATTCACGCTATCTCCCATAAAGTTCTTCATCACATCATTCCTCCCGCTAAACCTCTTCCTGCGGAGGATCCTGAGTTATGGATTACTCTTGATGCTACCGTTCTCCGGTGGATCTACGCCACTATTTCGGTTGACCTTCTACAGACGATTATTGAGCCGGATACCACTGCTATCGCTGCCTGGAATAGATTGCGTGACATATTCCAAGACAACCAACATTCACGTGTCGTCACACTCGAGCAGGAATTCTCTCTAGTTCGAATGGACGAATTTCCGAACGTTTCTACATATTGCAAGAAACTAAAGGAGTTAGCGGATCAACTCCGGAATGTTGGCACACCGATAACTATTAATCATCTAGTTCTACAGTTGGTTGTCGGTCTTTCGGAGGCCTATAATGGTGTTGGAACTCTCCTTTGCCAAAGCAACCTTCTTCCGGACTTCTATCAAGCCCGCTCCATGCATACTTTGGAAGAAGTCGATTTGGCTAAAAGCCGGCTATCGGAGCAAGCCCCGTCGTCATGGTGGCGTCCTCTCCTAGTTCTTCGGGTTTTGTTAATAATTCGGGCCAAAACCATAATCATGGTAGCGGCAAGAATAATCGCAAGAATAATAACAAAACCGCGGAAACACACGATTCTCGTGGCGGTTCCGGTGGTCGCCAGCATGCGGTGGGTCCCATCCAGGAACAAGGCCCACCACCTGGGCCCAACAAGGCCCATGGCGATGGTCAGCGCAATGGGCCGTGGGCCAGCAGCCTTTACAATCCAACAACCAATTCCAATGGCCACTGGCCGCCAACGCTCAGCCCAACACCCAAAGAAGGGCGCCCATCGCCGTGGCCCAAAGAAGCAGCCACGACCCACTCCATCACGGACAGAATTCTGGGCCCCGACCGGCAAGCCCATCATGCAAAGAGCCCACTCAAATCGATATCGAGGCCGCGATGCACACATTGGGGTTAACTCAATCGGACCCAAATTGATATATGGACATCGGTGCCACTACTCACATGACTTCCGAATCAGGTACTCTCTCATCTTATTCCAATTTGAGCACCCCTTGGGGGATAATTGTTGGTAATGGCATTTCTATTCCAATTCTAGGGTATGGTCAGAAAACGTTGTCTCCCCCCAATCCACCCCTTCTCTTGAAAAATACTTTACATGCTCCTAAATTGATTAAAAATTTAGTGTCTGTCCGAAAGTTCACTACTGACAATTCCGTTTCCGTTGAATTTGATCCTTTTGGTTTCTTTGTGAAGGATTTCAAGACGGGGAGTCATCTCATGAGGTGTGATAGTATGGGGGATCTGTATCCTATCATGCCTGGTTTCGGTCCATCGAGCCAAGCCTTGCCATCAGCTTTTGCAGCCATCTCTCCTTCCATGTGGCATGCTCGTCTGGGTCATCCAAGATCTTCTATTTTATCAGTTTTAGATAAAAATAGCTTTATTTTTTATAAGGGTACGAGTCGTACTCCACTTTGTCAGTCGTGTTCATTAGGGAGAATTGTTAAGTTGCCATTTGTAGACTCTAATTCTCATACTTCAATGCCATTTGATATTATTCATAGCGACTTATGGACGTCTCATGTTCTTAGTTCATTGGGTCATCGATGTTATGTTCTCTTTTTAGATGGTTATTCGAGATTTTTGTGGACGTTTTCAATTGCGAATAAATCACAAGTGTTTTTCGTCTTCATCAAATTTAGAGCGTTCATTAGTACTCAATTCGAAAGAGAAATAAAAAATATTCAATGTGATAATGGAAAAGAGTATGACAATAGGGAGTTTCGGGAATTCTGTGCTAATAATGGGATCAATTTTCGTTTTTCATGTCCTCGTACATCTTCACAAAATGGGAAAGCCGAACGCAAAATTCGTTCCATAAATAACATTGTCCGAACTCTATTAATTCATGCCTCCATACCTCCATATTTTTGGCATCATGCTCTACAAATTGCCACATATCTTCTTAACATAATTCCTTCGAAAGGTCTGACATATTCTCCCCCCCTCAAAATCCTATATAATAAGAATCCCTCTTATTCTCATCTTCGAATTTTTGGGTGCTTGTGTTATCCGTTATTCCCATCCACCACAATTAACAAACTTCAGGCTCAGTCTACCCCGTGTGTATTTTTGGGTTATCCGTCGAATCATCGTGGTTATAAATGTTTTGATTTATCCTCCAAGAAAATCATAATTAATCGCCATGTCATTTTTTATGAAACCTAATTTCCTTTTACGAAAGTTCATACTCTCGAGCCTAGGTCGTATAATTTTTTGGATGACCAAATATCCCCGTATATTATTCGGAATTTTTCGGACATATCCCGCACCCAAAATCCTCCAATGCCCATCGCCTACCGGACCCATCAGATCGCGTAATCGCTCCAGCATCGATCAGCCCCAAAGAATGGGCTACCCACCACCTCGAACTGGTCCAGATGTTGATTCCAAGCACGATTTGGGCTAGCAGCCCATCACAGGTGGCCGGTCACCCGTCCCGAGCCCAAAAAATTCTCAAAATTCCCTCAATTCTTCCTCGAGTCATAGACCGGCCATTCGTAGTCAGCGGGGTATTTTTACACCTAAAAGACATTTTAATTTACATTCTGATGTCGCTAAATCCCCATTGCCCCGCAATCCTGTGTCCGCATTAAATGACCCTAATTGAAAAATTACTATGACTGATGAATATAATGCTTTTATTGATAATAAGACGTGGGAGTTGGTGCCCCGTCCATATGGTATTAATGTTATCAGGTCTATGTGGATTTTTGCTCATAAGGAGAATTCAGATGGGTCATTTGCTAGACATAAGGCGCGACTTGTGGGTGATGGTAAGACTAAACAGGTTGGGATAGATTATGGTGAGACATTTAGTTCGGTGGTCAAGCCGGCTACTATTTGCACGGTGCTTAGCTTGGCTCTTTCAAAGACTTGGCCTATTCATCAGTTGGATGTCAAGAATGCCTTCCTACATGGTGACCTCAAAGAAACAGTCTATATGCATCAGCCGTTGGGTTTCAGGGATCCAAACCGTCCTCATCATGTCTGTTTGCTGAAGAAGTCATTGTATGGGCTTAAGCAGTCTCCACGGGCGTGGTATACGAGGTTTGCTGACTTTGTTTCGACTATTGGGTTCACTCACAACAGGTCCGATAATTCCTTGTTCATCTACCGTCGTGGTTCGTCCTTGGCCTACATTTTGTTGTATGTGGATGATATCATTTTGACTGCTTTTTCCTATACCTTGCGTCAGTCTATCATGACCATGCTCAGTTCTGAGTTTACTATGAAAAACTTAGTGCCTTTGAGTTATTTTTTGGGGATTGTCGTCAATCGTCATTCAGGTGGTTTGTTTTTGTCCCAACGAAAGTATACAGGTGAGATCATCAAGAGGGCTGGGATGTCATCCTGTAAGTCCATTTCCACTCCAGTTGATGCCAAACCCAAGCTTAGTGCCGCGCAGGTGCACCATACGAGGACTCAACCCGCTATCGCAGTCTTGCAGGGGTCCTCCAGTATCTTACCTTTACCAGATCGGATATTACGTATGATGTTCAGCAGGTGTATTTATTCATGCATGATCCCAGAGTTGAGCACATTGATGCAATCAAACGCATCATTCGATATATTCAGGGGACACTTGACTATGGGTTGCACTTGTATCCTTCTTCTACATCCACACTTGTCTCGTACACATATGCGGATTGGGGTGGGTGTCCGGACACCAGACGGTCTACGTCAGGATATTGTATGTTCCTTGGCAACAACTTGATCTCCTGGTCTACAAAGCGTCAGGCGACGCTATCCCGCTCAAGTGCAGAGGCAGAATATCGAGGGGTAGCTAATGTGGTCTCAGAATCATGTTGGTTACGAAATTTGCTTTTAGAGCTTCATTGCCCCATTCAGAAGGCAACCTTAGTATATTGTGATAATGTTAGTGCCATCTACCTCTCATAATCCGGTTCAAAGACCAACGCACTAAGCATATCGAAATGGACATTCACTTTGTCCGAGAAAAAGTTGTTAGGGTCACGTTCGCGTATGTCATGTCCCGTCTCGTTATCAAGTTGCGGACATCTTTACAAAGCGGTCTACCCATGGCCCTTTTGAAGATTTTAGGGACAGATCTCGGCGTTGAAGACCGCCCGCTATGATCAAGTGTGTTAAATAAGGTAATATACCCGTGATATACACCGAATATACAAAGAATATCTATCACGGTATACGTAGCAATAAAGCAGGATGGGCCTCCAGTCAGCCCAACACGCCGAGGCCCACCACGGAGGTGGTCACAAAGCCCATCACTACAAAGGGTCGGTTTGGTATATTAAGAAAGTATATTTTCTGTATATTGTAGTGTATTTGTTACCTAAATTAGGATATACACTTACCCTAATTAGGATATACACTTATCATAATTATATAGTTAGAATTATGGTAGAATAAAATTTTAAGAATAGAATAGGAATATGATTCTCCTATTTTATAACTTGTATATATATATATTTTCAATTAATAAAAATAATCTAAGAGATTCTCAGTCAAACCCACACCCATTTCCACACATCTCAAGAAACCCACAATTTTCACTTCAATTTCAAGAAAATCCAACACCTTCACTATCCCTTTAGCCATTCAAGATTCCAACACCTCATCGGAAACCGAGGAAAACCCACTTCAAGAAACCAACAACATCGCCGGCGGTGATGACGTGGCGTCGGAGATAAAGAAATTGATGAAGGAAAGAGAAGGGAAAGAACCGGATTTTTGGTGTGGAGTGGTTGAGGAGATAAGGGAAATTGAATGGCCAGTTTTTGGTAAGGTGTTGAGTATACTGGAGTTGTGATTGGGGTTATTGCTGGGTCAAGTGTCGTTTTGCTTACTGTTAATGCCGTTTTGGCTGAACTTTCTGAAGTTTTTGCTGGTAAAGGTGTACAAGATTTCTTTGGTTGATTATTAAGATAAGGCTTCTTTGAAATCTTTTCTTCTTATTTTTGTGAGTTTTAGTTCTTTTTTCTTTCCCTTGTAATAATTTTCAACAATTTTTTTCCTTTTGTTGTAGTAAAATTGGATTGAGAATACTCCAGTATATGAATAGCTGAAAGTCAAGTTGAAATTATTTTTCCCCTAATACTGCAAAATAATTGTCATGTGTCTGAGAGTTAATTTAACTATTTTTCAAAGTTAAAGTTAATTAAAATTTAACTATTCAAAAATTATATAAATATTATATGTTGCAATTCTTCTAATATTAATATGACGAAAGATTATATCTTAAAATGTCGGTGGCATGTGTCAAAGGTCTACCGGAAACATCCTGCCAAGAGGCCAAGGTTGCTTGCTAACTCTAAGCCACTTGTTAATCTTTTATCTTCGCAGAAGTAATGACTGCATACACTCTTTTCTTTCCAGAGTTGTTGAATAATTTACTTTTATAATGTTACCTCCATTTCCTGATTTAAATATGTAATGATGTTCCTCTTTATCTGGAAGGTAGGTCTGATACGGTTTGTCTTGAGATTTTGAAAAACTTGTTTTTGAAAAAGAAATAAATCTCTTTTGAGAAATACTATTTTCACTTAAACACCAAAAAGACAATTTTTCCAACTACTGAGTAAATTTTATAGGTTATAGTTTGGTTGAAAAACAATTCTGCAGAAAATTGAGGATATTTGGCTCTTCAAGTCTTTTAGACAAACACCAGAAGGTTAAACAATAGTAATTGAACGGAAAATTCGAAAAGGGTAAAAAAGATACGAACAAAAAGTCACTTAGAAGAAAAATAACTTCTTGTCAATTGTAAAACCAAGTAAAAATATGCAACAAGAAGCAACAGCTCTTGAAATTTCTGTTATAAAGCCACTGTCATAAGTGTTGCAGAAACAGTAAATTACAAAAACACTAAAATATACTTCGATGGTTTCCTTACTTTAAAGAACATGGCCACTAAAGAAAAGAAAAGGCCTTATTTTCTCAGTTTCAGTAAAACAGGAAGAAAAAAGTTCAGACAAGAACATTCTGCTTTCGTCGTAAAGCAGACCATGATATGGTAATCGAAGGACAAAAAGTTCAAGGCTCCACAGTCATGTTCTCTGCTTCCCGTCTAACAGATTCAAAGAGCACAGAAGAAAGATATCGCTCGCCAAAGCTTGGGAAAATAACCTGCATACCAGTTTCAATTAGCTGTCAGTAGAAGCAAAACAAACCTCGCTGCGATTGAGAATGTCACTTCATCCTGCAAATGACTAAGGTTGGTGACAATATTCTCCATGCGGAGACAATATGTCAACTCGATGCTTGTATAGTTCAAGCAAGGAATGATTACTATGTGCCCAAAACTTTCAAGTTAAATATGCTACTAAAACAATAAAACACTAATGGCAGGAAGCACAAGATGGATCGATAAAGTAGTACATCGAACAAGTTCCAATTAGGGTGTTTTGCTGGACAAGATGAAAATCTATGTCACACAATCAAAATGAGTGAGGTAACACTTGTCTTAGGAACATAAATAAAACTACTCCTTTTAGTAGGCTCATTTTATTAGTAGGCTCATTTTATTAGTAGGCAGACAACAATAGAGGAGTGTATTCAGCAGTTGCAGTAGGCACAAAAATCTTGAGCTTTATAGCACAATGTCAATCAAATTATTTTTGGTCTTATTGGTCCCAACCACTGCCAATGAAGCAACTTACCCCAACCATTGTCAAATTTCAGACCTTCGATACTTACACATCAAGTGTCTAACTCCACACAACCAAGAAACCCAGATGTATTTGAAAGAGAGGCACTGAGGAACAGAAGAAACACAAAACTGAATAGAGGTGAATTCGTTTCACCGTATTAGGCGATCTGTAGTGTTAATGCAGAAAACAAGAACTTCTTTTTGAAAAATATGCAGAAAACAAGATTTTTGGGACGACAAATATTAAATGAAGCACCTCCTACTTATACAAGGTGAACAGGATCAAAAACATTTCACCATGTCAATCACTTATTAGATGCCCACAAATCACTAAATCCTATGAGTCCACTAAGATACTGATGCATCTTTTATTCTTTGTTTCAGTCCCATATGATATTTCACTTTTTTGCATAAAAAGTGATAGATACTTACAACAATGAGTTTCCCAGCATTTTCGGGGCGCTTAGCAACTTCAATTGCCGCCGCAGCAGCAGCACCAGATGATATTCCCACCTGTTAAATGCATATTTTACGATGTTAATAGTTCTTGCACACCCTTTTTTTTCTTTTTCTTTTTTCCAAGGGAGCTTTTTTTTCCTTTTTCCTTTTTTAGGAGCCGTAGGGGGGAAAGTAGGATGGGGGCGAGCACAGTTAAAACAGTTGAACTTACAAGCAATCCTTCCTTCAACGCCAGAAGCTTAGCCATTTCTATGGATTCTTCACTTGAAACCTGATTTTATCGTAACAAATAAATTCTATCACATGCCTACCAGGATCAAGATCAATAAGATGTAAAGAAAACTGAGATTCACTGTCTTCACATAGTTCAATAACTTCGTAGAAAGAATTTTCTGGAAAGTAAATATCTTACTTGAACTACTTCATCAATAAGATTAACTTCCAAAACACCAGGAACGAAACCAGCACCAATCCCCTGAATCTTATGCGGACCTAATGCATCAAAGGCAAGTTGTATGTCAAATTTAATAATATACAATGACATCTTAAATTATTTACAGAACAGAACTTTCAAGAGGTGGTGCAATTCCTATATTTCTGGGTTGCCGCAAAATCGAGTTCAGAAGGGGCAGGGTTATACCAAACTCTTAAGCCATTCAAGACAAAAAATCACCCAATTACTACTATTATACATATAGTCGATCCCATATAGTTCAGGACTGAAACGTAGTTATTGTATATGGTTAGTGATAAAAACATAAATACTGGTAAAGAGAGGAGAGTATAATGTCAGCTACCCTTATTGGCATAAGAAATTATATCAGAAAAACATTTCAAAAATAGATTGGTGCTAAAATTTAGATACAAATATAATAAATAATTTAAGAATATATGGTATATTTCTCATGCTCTAGTTGTTGGAAAGGAAATATAAACCTAAAAATGCTGGGAAAATGTTTAAAATAACAGATTCACATTTTTTTGTAGATAGTTTTTTACTGGCTATCCTCAGACCCACTTGTGCGAATGCACTAGGTATGTTGTTGTTTTTACTGGCACAAAAGAAAAAGATATTACGCCAGTGGAACATAAGAGTATGAAATATAGTGATAAATAGATTGTTAAAAAACAAGCTAAGCAATTTTCTTTTACCTTTCTGCTTTTCCAAACTCACGTTAGCATAATTTAGATTATTCCATTTATGGTATGTCTTGCCTGTAATCTTCAGTTAAATTTAAGTTTCACAGTTTAAGGCAAAAAGAAAGTCCAGAAACATAGGTTGCTCAGGCTCTCCCAAAATGTTGTTGCACCCGTGTCGGATCCTCCAAAAATGCACTACTTTTAGAGGATTTGACCACGCACCCATCAATATCTTTTGACGATTCCGAGCAACATAGGTTTTCGGAGAGGGAAAGGAGCACCGACATCAATCAATACATGCATTAAATTCCTATAATTTACTGAGATGGATCATGGGAACTTCGCCATCCAGACACCGTTTACTCCTCCGAACTAATTTTACAAATCCCACATACTCATATTTACTTTGATATTCCATTTTAAAAGTTAAAATTTCAGCTATACCAGGCTCTAGGTTTTGTAAAAAATGAGCATTAGCTACACAAATAGATATTGTTACAAGACTAAATGACCTTAGGTTCTACAAGAAGAACAATAATACTGGAGCCCGTTAGTAGCACATCTACTGCTGCTCATTCGGCTCAATTAATTACACCACCGAAATTTCCGGTGGCTTTATGACACTTTATAAGAAAGTTAGATATGGCTCAAGGTGTTGAAAACCAGAAATAATGTTGACTTGTATATATTAAGATAGTAGCGTGACACCCAATAACTGATAAAGAAAGACAGAGATATATTATTTATAAGGTTCTCCCTCCCACAAACTTGAGTTCTCTGCAATCTGCACAAGTAGAAAAAGCGACAAACTGGGAAAGAAGAAAAAGCTCACCAGGCTTTCCACCAGAAAGGATAGCACTTTCAACTGGTTCCACACCATACAGCTATCATCCAATTGCAAAAAGGAAAAAAGGAACCATTTTTACAATTTCAGAATATAGACAGAAGTCAATTACTAATTAAAACCGCATAAAATGTTTTGTACTACAAGTCATTAGCCCAATTCTTAAACAAGCATACCTTGACGTTGGGGTTCTGCTCTCTTAAATACTTGCCTGAACCTGTTATTGTGCCTCCTGTTCCAATTCCAGAGACTAGCGCATCCACTTTCCCGTTTGAGCCTTTCCAGATCTCAGGACCAGTGGTTTCATAGTGTATCTATATCATGGTTATATTTGAGTTAGCCATATCCGGCATCAGAGAAAGTAAAACTCGCTTGGAAAGAAGAGTACCCTTGGGTTTGCAGGGTTTTCAAATTGCTGAAGAATATAGGAGTTGGGTGTTTTGGCCTTTATCTCTTCAGCTTTTGAAATAGCACCTTTCATCCCTTTTGCTGGATCAGTAAGCACCAACTCAGCACCGAAAGCACGCAGAATAATTCTTCTCTCAAGACTCATTGAAGAAGGCATCGTAATGATGAGCTTGTAGCCTTTAGCAGCAGCCATAAATGCCAACCCTACACCGGTGTTTCCACTTGTAGGTTCGATGAGAACACTCTTCACAAAGAATGAAAATACAAAGTCAGATTCGACTGCTAAACAGGGTAGTAAGAAGCAAGCATTGCAAAATCATTTCTTGGAAAAAAGGGTATCTAACCTCGCCGGATTTGATTAGGCCTTTCTCCTCAGCATCGGTAATCATACTATAACCAATCCTGGCAGTAAAAACAACAGATAAGCAAAACACATTCATCGTTAATAATTACATAGCTCCAAAAGATTCACGGATGATTCTTGTAAAACATGGAATGTAACATATAGATCTTGTGAAGGAATGTCCACAAGCAAAGTGAAGTTTTACCTATCCTTAACACTAGAGCATGGCTCCATGCTTTCCAGCTTGGCAGCAACACGCGCAACACACCCATCCGTAACATTATTCAGGTACACCAAAGGAGTGTTACCAATCAACTGTAGGTCAAAACCGTAAATTAATACAAATCTAAGCGGTATAATATGAATTTTGAAGAAAATTAATACCACGAAAGAACCAGATACAACAGGTAATCAACTTACTTCAGTTACATCCTTGGCAATTCCAATCTTTTCTGCCGCCATATTACCAGGTTAATTCTGCAATAATTTGTAGCAAAACAAAGTGAAAATTTTTATTGAATCACAATGCAGTTCATCAAATCAGCTACTCATTTAACCGAGATCTCTCATCGTCAATCAATCAATCAACTATGGTAGTATCCCTCTAAATCCATTTCACTCTAATCGGGGAATTTAGTTCCTTACCAAATGTAACCAGTTTTTTACATTCAGGAAAAAGGAACATCAATTCTTCTAAATTTTGTTTTTCCTTTTTCCAACTTCCACCAACTACAACAATTTGACAGCTAAATTAGGGAAAGAAATTACCCAAAAGCTCAAAACTTTGTATCCTAACAAATTTATCTTATCCCTTTTAAAATTAATTAAAGATTTCATCTTTATTCTATCAACACCAAGAATCCATCCTCCCCAATTCATACAATCTGAAGAACCAAAAACCCAATTCACAGAATCACTTTTTATCCCATAACAAAAAACCAAAAATAAAAAAGATTCAATTTTTTCCTTGTATCTCATTCCCTAATACCTTTACAAGTAAAACCCACAAATCTCATAAAGAAAGATACAGAAAACAGTAATCTTTGCAAACATACAGAAAACTAGTTATTCGTAAATAAACCAAAAGCCATAAATATAAGGCAAGAAAAATTACCTGGGATTTGACAATGACAAGAATGGACCCGCTAGTTGAAGATTGCTACTGGAGAGCAAATGTACGATGACTGTCGAGGGGAGAGTAATGAATATCATTATATAGCCACTTATTCTGTTGATTTTTCCAATCAATAATTTACTAAGTTTTGTTATTCTTTGACTCTGCCTTATTGGTTAAATCGTGCAAAATTTGGGCTTCTTGTCTTTTTGTTCTTGTTTGAAACTTTATTGGTTTTTTTCTATTTTCGAACTATTAATCATGGCACAAGAAATTCATATTTACTGCAAACATTATCGACTTTTAAGTCACTTAATTTATATATACCCATCAGTAAATATAATATTTTATATTATCAAATTATTTTAAAAATATTTACAAAGAGTATACTTGGATGTGAAATTTGTAACTTTAAAAATAAAATATGATATTTGCTATAACATATAAATATGACATGATTTCTTATATTAATGATGTATAGAACTCTTTAATTAATTACTCCTTATATTTTATTTCATGTGTCCTAGAGACGAGTGATTGGGCATGAAAGTTTTAGAAAGTAGGAAACACTTTTGAATTTTAGGATTTTAGATTAATAATATGTGGAATGTACCTGATATTTTTTAAAGAAATATTTACTTGTCATAATTAACTCTAACATATATTTGTGATTAGTAATTACTATTTAATTTAATTACTTTTCATAGCGGTAAGTTGTTGTCATGTGACCAGTAGGTCATTGGTTCAAGCCGTGAAAACAGTTTCTGGCGAAAATGCAAGATAAGACGGTGTACAACACCCTTGTGGTCCGGTCCTTCATCGGACCCCACACATAGCGAGAGCTTAGTGCACCGACTGCCTTTTTATAGTAAATTTTCAATTTACCTATTATAGCTATATCAAATACATTAGGTTCTCCCTCACCTCTCTCTCCCTCGTCTCTCACCGCCCTCTTTCCGATCTCTCTCTCCATGGAAACAAAGAAAAATAAAGACATAGAACAAGGCAGTTAGGCTGGTCTTCACCACTAATCGCTTCTGTCGTCGTCCCTCACCACCACGAACCACCAAACCAGCCTTCGCTCCACCAGTCCCGACGCTCACCCATGCTTCCCTAAACCCCATCTTCTCACGCCATCCCCGTTACTACTCATCCCAAAAACCAACGCCACGCACCAACCTCTCACTTTCCTCTGCTAACCCACCAGATCCACGCCACCCCTGTTTCCGCCATCTCAACACCAATCTCCCACATTCACCTCACCGAAACTATCAAGCAAATCATGTCCCCACCTCGAACATCCATCATCCATCATCCATCATCCATCTCCCCTAAACAAACCCATCTCCCATGATCAAACCAACCACCAACCTTAACCAAATGGCTATGAAAAATGCAGCATTGGACAAGAGTTCATAGCTTCTTCTTCCTCTTGTATATCAGATTTTGTAGTTGAGTGTATTCGTCATTTGTTTAGTGTATTTTTTTTTTGTATTTGGCCGAAGATTGGATTGAAATTCATGGCTTCCCTCCTTTTTGTATATTACATCTTGAATTTGAGTGTATTTTTTTGTATTTGACTGGAATCCATGACTTCTTCTCCTTATATATCTCAAATCTATGTGTATTTGAGTATATTTCGTCATTTTTTGGTGTAAATATAAATTTAATGTATTTAACTGATTGTATTTTGGGGCAAACTAGACATATTTGACTATGTGTTGTTTGATTAAGGTTGTATGTATTCAAATACAGTCAAATACACGCGACATCAGGTCACTAAAATCTTGCCCAAAAATATAAAATACACAAAATATATGTATTTAAATACAATAAAATACATCCAAAAATACCAACAACAAAAAAAACTACGAATGATAATTATGAAAAAGTAGCTATGATTGGTTAGAAGCCTACAAAATATAGTGCATTATGTAAGTTTCCCTTTTTTAAATCTTGTAACTTTAAATGCGTCATATGAAATGTTAGGATTTCGAAATTCGTGGTCGGAAGTGTCCAGGCACGAACAGCTGAAGCATATTGTTCTATAAAGGTACCCGAGCATGAAGGGCTCCTATGAGGACATACAAGTCCTCAAACTAATGGAAGCAGGAACCCTAATAGAAAGAAAGGGTACGAAAGTATATGGAAGAAAGGGGATGGCCGGAGGAGTACGAATTCGAGGAAATAAAAGAAAAGTATGTGGCAATTGATTGGATAGCGGCTCAATTCCTAGGGCAGCGACCCATAAAAACGAAGGAGCTTTTCATAATAGGCGAGCCCAGTACCCAAAAAACCTTACTTTTTCATTTACTCTCAAAAG